>NQII01005578.1:124589-136010 GCA_002778355.1 Clitarchus hookeri
GCTAACAGGTGCCGGATGACCACGTGGCGCCCCGGTGAATACGACTCCCGACTAATTAATCGCGAGGGGTGGGTTTGCCACCGCTGGAGCGTTGGGAGTTGCTGCTGGCGGCGAGGGAGGCAAGTCCTGGCTCTTTGTTTCCGCGCGAACTCAGCACAGGAGAGCTGGCCGTACGGAGGCGAAACCGCCAACCCCTTATCACTAGCGACAAGAGTTTTTTCGCGAAAAGATTCCAAGACCAGTTGTACTCCAAAACACTTATGTTCACATGCACTTTCGTGGTTGGATGATATGAAATGCCATGCGCCTCAGGTGTGTGCCCGCGAATAATGGGAGTTCAGTATCGGAATACTTTATTACGATTGGCCCGGTCAAATAAGAACGTGTTTTCTCGCGTAGACACGCGGCCAATAACCAAAGGTAGTTGTGGTCGTGGACGTGTGTTATTGAAGTCTGGCACGGCTATAAATATTTTAGCGAAATACACCTGTCCCTACTTGTCGCCGAGTACTTAATAATAAAGAGGCGAAAGAGTAGCTCATGCCTCGAACTCCAACCAGCCACACACGCCAGCAAAATGGCGGCTGCCAGCAATATTTCAGAGCGCCCTGCGCCAATCAGCGCCTGGTAACCTACTCGCCAGCCGGGATCCCTTCCAATAAGAAATCGTTCGCAGTACGCGATCGCCAATCAGACAAGGCCGTCCCCAGAACCTCGCCCAGCCAATGAGAGTGGGTAGGTACCCCCACGTTAAAGGAGCCGCCACGCCGTTTCGCCTCTGTGTACTTATCTACTCTGTGCACTTGTGGTGCCCGTCAACCATATTTATTCATGATACTTCCTATTGGCTGTTTTTATGCTCCTGAGTGTAAGAGTGAGCAGATTTGTGAAACTTCACATTTATAATAACTTCAAGGTGTTACGTGACCGACGCATAAATAAAGGTATCTGGCCCACGGCAATGTTAGTTTTTCATGAAGTGGAAGGGTACAATGTAATCTGAGAAGTAGATCGTAGCAGGTCTTTTGGAAGTGCTCAGTTACCCGTCATTGTTTACAGAAGCCACCATACTGCTACCCTTGACACTGTGGTAATGTCTAATCACAGTGAACAAAAGCGAAACAGTATATCTCATCAGCATTTACAGTTAGCGTGGAAAATTTCAGCTTAGATATCTTCTGGATTAAAGTGCGTGGTGAGAGGAACATCGTCTTCGCTATGACAATTTTCTTAGTTTTACCAAGAAGAATTGGGATTTATGAATGGAGAGTGAATGCACAAGTGTATTTTGGGGATTCCAGTCATCCATGCAGAGAGTATACCTTGATGCTTACCAATTAGCATATCGTCTTCTCAAGGCTTTTCGCCGTAAGATGAGCACTTTTGAGAGCCCTGCTAAAAGGGGAAGTATCCTTGCCATCTTGAATTTACGTATTTTCCTCCATAACTTAATTTTTGGAGTCAATATTCAAAAACCAAGCTAGTCAAGACATAGGGAACATTTTAACAATTATTTCGAAAACCCATTTATTATTCTTACGTGATTAGTTTCACATATGTAACCGTAATCAAACATTGCCTAATTATTTAATAATTTCAATCCCACATGGCAAATTACAAGCTAAATTGAAACTCTACAAATTTCCAAAAATACGTTAAGTAGTTCTCTGTGTCATGTCTAGCTTTGATTTTCATTACGAAGATTTGTAAGAAAATTCGAAGATGGAGTGGGTACTACCCCCTCTACGTGTATGCACGTTGTGTGTTCTTCCACTAAATGTACGATCAACGTTACGATGGGCCTGATCACTTTATTCGTTCGTTGGTCAAGGGTAACTGCAAATTTTTTAAAAAGTAAATATTTTACCAATGTTTTAATTATTACACTTTCGTGGAATAAAAAATAAAATTATAATGAAATTTTAGTATTCAGAAATGTTTACCCAACACTTGTAATTTAAAGTTAACACGTGGAACTATTTTATCTCCGTCATTGCCAACTTTACTGGACTCGTGACAATAAGTGTGCCCCGTTAAAATAAACGCAGGTAGGATTTGTCACATTTTTCAAAGGTTGATTTCAAATGTGCACACATTTCCGTGAATAGCCTTTACCAGGCGGGATTCACGTTTCGTCACAGGTTTGCCAACCGAACTGTGCGTCTACACCTCACTTTCTCCTCGCCGCCAAGAACTTATGTGTCCTACCAACATTGCGAGCACAAAAATTTCACTGTTGCTTGTAAGTGTTGACTGTTTCATTGTATCGTTTTCCAAATTTTCCCCTCCATGCTCTCATCACAAAATCTAGCCACAGAACTGTGATTTCACGCCAAATCTGCGCCACTCTGCTTCCTGAATCACGAGCGACAGCAAGTGTATAGGGCGGCACTTATTTTTCCACTTCATATTTTCTCTCCGAATTGTTGCCTATGTTTTCAAGTATGTTTTGGGTAAATAAAATGAAGCAAGTAAATTAGTACGGCCCTTCACGTTCGCTATAATTTGCATTGCGGTAATCAGAGTGACACAGATGATGTGTAAAATCGCAGTTATGTGGCAGTTTCTGGGTTTTTTTTCGGTTTCATTCATTTAGCGACGTGTTTTGTTTTTTCAAATTTTTATGTAATTTACCCTACAATATCTCTGATCTTCATAGCCCACCCTTCTATGGCGATTCTTATCTTGTATAGGAAGTACACTAACGAGGCCACAGGATTATGCTTTGGTATGAATAGTACTTTCAGTACACAAAGATTATATTGTATTGTAAACCTTTTCTTCAGATGAGCCCCTAACCTTTATAATTATCCTGTGTTATTTCAGGAATGAACAAAATTACTGAATTCCCCTTTCGTTTGGATTTCAAGTTGTTGTAACTAAAAACATACAGTGCAAAGTCTATGTCTCATTTATCAAGAACTTTGTCTAAAGCAGTAATTTTAAGCATATATTTAAAATGGTATGACATACATGAAAGTTTTCTAAAGATATTAACTGGAATATGACATTCAATAGTTTAGGCTTGTAAGTAATGTGTACGCTCATTAATATTTTCATACCATAAACCAATCCTTATTTCCAACAATACATAATAACTGAATTACTGCAGTTAATTGAAAACAAAAAATATATATAAATATATATATGAACACATTGTCATGGCAACTACGAGACGCACACATCGCTGATACACAAGTAAAATTTCGGAAAAGAGAATTCGATTTCGCATTCTTCTCAACTCTGTAATTGTTACAGCAGAACACTGCATTTGTTGCCCATCCGACACCATAAGCCTGGGCCATTGGCAATGGTTAATTTTAGAATTAACAACGATTTCCCCAAATTATTCCACGTCTCTCAATGTAAACAAATAGTCAATACACATGTGCATCCACCTACACTCCGCTAGGGGCGCTGATCGCAGTGTTCCCAAAATGGCTGTCGAGCTTCCGGTATTGAAATCGTACAGTGAATATGGGGTAGAGCGATCTCGCTGGCTGCGCAGGGCCAGTCTCCGTGTTCCAACACTGGACTGCTTTTCTGCCAATACGACTATCACAAACAACTTGGATAAGATGTTAGGTTAGAACACCGGTTATGTAAACAAAATGCTTTCAGATTTTATTTTACTTCATCCGTCCAATGTTCAATGCAATTAAATTAAACTCAAATTGCTAGAAGTATTTCATTCACTTACAGATGATTGTATATTGAAAATTAAGAGATAAACACGTTCATCACTGTCGAACGTGTGACTTTGACAGTTGTTTTGATTTGGAGTAGGTTGGTGTACATGATATATAGCGTGTGATTGAAATGTAGGGTGTTCGTATGTAGTCTATGGTTGCATACGCAACTGTGCTGTGCTCAGGCGGACGGCGGGAGAAGCAGCACGGACGGAGCAGGGTTTCCCGTCACGTCGTTCGCTGTACTCCACGGCGCCGCAGCTCTTTCACAGCGGGCAGTGGAGCGCGACGGGTTGCATGGTCGCTGGGCGCTGGGGCGGACACGGTCGACGGTGAAAGCACGCCGACGACATGCGCCTGCTCGCCTCCACGCGAGCAGAAACTGCTCCGAGTCGACGGGACTTGACCGCGACGCAGCGCAAGTCGCTCACTACGAACACCCAACCCGTGTTCCAATCGCCACTTTTAGCTTACGTGACCACGAATTAGTCCACTAAAATGATTATGCATTTGGTATTGTAGTATTTAGTATGTAACGAAACATGCCCAAATACTAAATCACCAAATCGCAACCATCGCTGAACAAGTGATCCACAGTTTCCAAACTGAGCGCTACTGAATACCGAGTTAGCAATACACGAAATGGTCAATTCGAACACAGCCTGAACTTCAGTTGATTCGACTGTTAAAAATATTCAGTTGTTTCGCCGTTTAACTGACCTCTTGTGAAAGCCTCGCCGAGGTTTCTCATTTCTAACACTCTAAATACGTATAAAACAAAAATAAACCAACTTAAACGGCCATGCACCCAAGCGTTACATATCAAGTCAGACGTTGAACTAATCCTCGTTTCCAAACGCATTTTTTCGCAGCGACAGGACAGTGAAGACTTGACAGTGTTATTGACCGCCAGAGCGCGGTACGTTTTCATAAGACGGTAATGACTGTTGTTTGTTGTTTGTTGTTTGTTGTTGTTGTTGTTGTTTGTTGTTTGTTGTTGTTGTTTGTTGTTTGTTGTTGTTTGTTGTTGTTGTTGTTTGTTGTTTGTTGTTGTTGTTTGTTGTTTGTTGTTGTTTGTTGTTGTTGTTGTTTGTTGTTTGTTGTTGTTGTTGTTGCCACCTGTGTAGTTATAGTATTTTCTCGGCAGATGCAATTCGGATGACAACNTTGTTGTTTGTTGTTGTTGTTGTTGCCACCTGTGTAGTTATAGTATTTTCTCGGCAGATGCAATTCGGATGACAACACAATAAAGTAAATCTGCATGAATCTAAAAAAATATACAAAATACAGCTCTGCCCTTCTAAAAATTTCGGTACGACTTGAGTTTGTGGCAAAAATTATTAATCTGAGATGTGGAGAAACTGCTATGCCTTATGCACTACGTTATTTAATAATCCGTATGTACGCCTGATTACCGCGAACAAAGGCGTTCGCGCACTGGAGAGGCCTCGGGACATCCTCGGGTCGGCGCCGGCAAGCCGGAGGCATTTCTATCGACGTAGTTGAATTGTGCGGCTCGCGGCAGGGGCTCCCGGAACAGTCTCGCCTCGGCGTCCGCCGGAAGTGTTCCTCCAGAGGGCGATCTGACCTTTGGGAAGGTGAGAGGGGGGAGTGACCCCCCACCACCTCTCCACTGCTACTGACCCCGGCCGTCTTCGACAGGCGGCGATCAATGTTCAATGATCTTACAGAATGGACATTACAAATTTTGAAAAGAGAATCATTGAAGCGGTGAGGGGGTACTAACACATTTACGACACCAGCCCCCAATTCTATTATGATTGTTTGAGAAGAGAAAATATTTGGAAGGAGATAGGAGAAGTGCTGGTAAAGCCAGGTAACAGCATAATTTTGTAGGATGGTAAAAATAAATTTAACACTATGTAATAGTAATAACGAGGGAAAATTCTTCTTACATATTCTAAATATCGGGGAAAATTTAAAAAAAAATGAGGCATTGTTGTCTAGCCCTAAATCTTTTACCTATTGCTAAATTATAACAAAAACAACGTTAATAAATAAATGTCCTCAAGTTGCGGGCCACGTGAACGTTTTGACACCCCTGAAGCCCTCGGCGGTTTTCCGACGCATCACATTGGTTCTGTTTCAAAGCAGTAAATTTCTCATTGGCCCAAGTAAAATACGGAACTATTGTCTCGCGCACATGACAGCCAACAGCGATGTAAGACCTTCAGTCTTATACACAGAGCATTGAGGTCTAGCAAACAGTCAACTTTTCCCGCGATAAATCAGCATCTCTAAATAAGTATGTATTGTGTGCGCGACTTTACGATCTCTCTATATAAATGCACTTTGTGTTGTTTTTATTCTATGTGATATTTTATTTGATGTTGAACTCAAGGCATGCATCTTCAACGTGGTATTGGAATACGAAGTGTGTCATATAGAGGGACGAACAACCAGGAGCCAAGGAATACATCGCACACAGGAAGGACTGTATGGGTATCCATCAACTTCTGAAAACCCACAATATTACTCCTTATAATCAATCATGTGTGTCATTTCGTTTGAATGGTCCTTCGTACATATTGCAATTATAAATATCATGACAACCTAATTGCTCTCCTTTTATTTTCAATCACACTTCTATTTTACTTATAGCAGTAAGTAATTATGTGATACATTTAACACAAAAATCTTTATATTTCTGAGGTACGAAGTGCGTTCTGTTTTGATTACAGTGGTTTTTTTTTTTTTAGTTTGGGAAATTACAATATTTCAGAGCTCTTTTCACTCGGATGTTAGTGACTATTTTTTATAGTACGATTCACTAGCTCAGGGAATGCTCTACGTTATATTTACAATGTGTATAGATAAAATAACATTATCAAAACTTACCTGAGAGTTAACGNTCAGGGAATGCTCTACGTTATATTTACAATGTGTATAGATAAAATAACATTATCAAAACTTACCTGAGAGTTAACACAAGGTGTTCTCTTGTCGTTATGCACTCCCTGGAGTTGGTGTTTTTTTTTCTCAGTAAGCGGACTATTTTTTGACAGCAAATCACATAGTTTGTCATAACTCATTCAAAGTATATAAAAAAAACCTTTTTGTCATATTTTATTAAATCGTTGAAAAGTGTATTGAATTCGCCAAATTCTTTTNAAAGTATATAAAAAAAACCTTTTTGTCATATTTTATTAAATCGTTGAAAAGTGTATTGAATTCGCCAAATTCTTTTCTCTTCTTGATGATATCATGCAGCCATTGTTTCTCGCCGCCTTCCTCAAGCAATGTACTTAACACAGCGACTTCCACTTCAGAAGACGAACTCATGGTGTACCGTGAAGACACAGCCCAAGCACTGGCATGCTCAAGAGAGGCTGGTTCAGCTCGTGGAGGAGGGGGTGGTGTGGGGAGCCGGCCGCGCGGATCTCAGGCGTCGCTGTGCGCGGAGCGGTATCTCGATCCGCTGCCGATCCGACGATCCGACGATCTTCCGAGACGTCTCCAGTACGCGACGTAAGTGCACGCCGGCAGTTTCCCTTCGGTTATCGCGAGTGAGCGAAGAGATATGTGCGGCTCTCAACAGCGAGGTCTTGAGAGACGATGAGAGTGAAGTGAGGTGAGTATGGAGCAGCGCCGGAATGAAATGGCGTGGGGGAACGGGAGATCCGCGAGAAAACTCGCCAACCAGCGGAATCGTCCGGCGCGATTCCCACGTGCGAAGATCCAGTTCGCCTAGGTGGGAGGCTAGTAGTTTAGCCACTACATCACCGTGGCTCGCAGAACCAACATGCAAAGTTCCCATATATCTGCGTATTGGCGAATGACGTCATGTTATGTTGCTTGCAAGCGAGACTTTTTTTTTTGGCGCGTGTGTAAGTAAAACTGCGTTCCTGAATTACTTCAAATTTAGAACTAATACTTATGCGCTTATTGAGCGCAAAGTCCAGAGCTAATAGCTTTCTTCGGTATAAATCGCTATATGCCGGCTAGCCTGGTTTTTTGTTATAGGGGCAACAAACAGTTGGATATTTATGTGAGACGTATCGTACTTAGTGGTGCAGTCTGGTTAGGATCATAGACTAAAGACATGGTAGACTAGTTCTTCTTCTGCCAATATACCCAACATTGATCCACCCCAAACCAAGACAACTGTCAAAGTCAAATGGTCAACAGTTATGAAAGGGTTTCTTTCTGTTTTTAATTTTCAAAATACAAGCACTTTTATATTAATAAAATGTGTTTTACCAATTTCAATTTAATCAAACTGCCTTAAAAATTGGTTAGAGGAATTAATCAAACATTCTAAAGCACCTGTTTACTAAACAGTGTTCTAACCTCAACTATCCACGTCGTTTACGACAGTCGTGTTGGCAGAAAGCAAGTTAAATGTTGGGACACGGGAGACTGGTCCTGCGCAGCCAAAGGGACCGCTCTACCACGTACTCGCTCGACGGTTAGTATACGTGTGTAAGCGTTATATAACCACAGAGATAACATGAAAAGCCTACTTAATCGTGTTTAATGTTGTATACTATTTAAAATTTCCTGGGAGAGAAACAGCCTGAACCCACCTTTGACTAGATAAAAAAAACGTGCGTATAGTCTATTCGCGGTTTCTTCACACTTTTTGAACCAAACCTTCGAAAAATCACCCCACGTATGAAGTGATTGGTTATTTCCTCTTATCACAAGCGTGTTATACTTGTGTTGATATAAAAGTACCGTTGTTGTGATTAAATTTTAATTGTTCTATACATAAATTACAATAATTCATTTGCAATTAATATGAATAAAAGCAGCGAAAAAATAGGTGTACTAGTAATGCCTAGTAAGAAATAGTTCTTATTCGAAGTGTTAATTACACTCGGTGCGCACGAATTCGGTGCGTTGTCCACCTGATATAATTTTCTAGACTCAGTTAAGCTTTGTTTGCACGAGGCGGAGGAATATCCTGGAGGTAGAACTTAATCAGGGCTTCCAAAAAGTTTGCAGTAACCATGAATGGAAAGTTTGAAGTAAACGAGAATGGAAAGTTTGCAGTAACCATGAATGGAAAGTTTGAAGTAACCATGAATGGAGAGTTTGAAGTAAATGCGAATGGAAAGTTTGAAGTAACCCAGAATGGACTATCGGGTTTTAAAACGTCACGCTAAGGCACTGAAGTTGGGTCCCCGCAGATATTTGACTCGTGATATCGATAAGAACAAAGTCGAAGCTTCTACCACTATCTGAGAAAGATATGTCTGGTCTCTGGCCTTTCCTCCCAGCTTTACTCCACGTACAGTCGTCCGCTAAGCATTCACTGCATAGGTTGCTGGCACTGTGAACGACTTTTGTTACGTTATCTAAGTTAAATAATCGCCTCTACATATTTGTTAGTAAACAANGCTAGTAGTTTAGCCACTACATCACCGTGGCTCGCAGAACCAACATGCAAAGTTCCCATATATCTGCGTATTGGCAGATGACGTCATGTTATGTTGCTTGCAAGCGAGACTTTTTTTTTTTTGGCGCGTGTGTAAGTAAAACTGCGTTCCTGAATTACTTCAAATTTAGAATTAATACTTATGCGCTTATTGAGCGCAAAGTCCAGAGCTAATAGCTTTCTTCGGTATAAATCGCTATATGCCAGCTAGCCTGGTTTTTTGTTATAGGGGCAACAAACAGTTGGATATTTATGTGAGACGTATCGTACTTAGTGGTGCAGTCTGGTTAGGATCATAGACTAAAGACATGGTAGACTAGTTCTTCTTCTGCCAGTATACCCAACATTGATCCACCCCAAACCAAGACAACTGTCAAAGTCAAATGGTCAACAGTTATGAAAGGGTTTCTTTCTGTTTTTAATTTTCAAAATACAAGCACTTTTATATTAATAAAATGTGTTTTACCAATTTCAATTTAATCAAACTGCCTTACAAATTGGTTAGAGGAATTAATCAAACATTCTAAAGCACCTGTTTACTAAACAGTGTTCTAACCTCAACTATCCACGTCGTTTACGACAGTCGTGTTGGCAGAAAGCAAGTTAAATGTTGGGACACGGGAGACTGGTCCTGCGCAGTCAAAGGGACCGCTCTACCACGTACTCGCTCGACGGTTAGTATACGTGTGTAAGCGTTATATAACCACAGAGATAACATGAAAAGCCTACTTAATCGTGTTTAATGTTGTATACTATTTAAAATTTCCTGGGAGAGAAACAGCCTGAACCCACCTTTGAATAGATAAAAAAAACGTGCGTATAGTCTATTCGCGGTTTCTTCACACTTTTTGAACCAAACCTTCGAAAAATCACCCCACGTATGAAGTTTTTGGTTATTTCCTCTCATCACAAGCGTGTTATACTTGTGTTGATATAAAAGTACCGTTGTTGTGATTAAATTGAAATTGGTCTATACATAAATTACAATAATTCATTTGCAATTAATATGAATAAAAGCAGCGAAAAAATAGGTGTACTAGTAATGCCTAGTAAGAAATAGTTCTTATTCGAAGTGTTAATTACACTCGGTGCGCACGAATTCGGTGCGTTGTCCACCTGATATAATTTTCTAGACTCAGTTAAGCTTTGTTTGCACGAGGCGGAGGAATATCCTGGAGGTAGAACTTAATCAGGGCTTCCAAAAAGTTTGCAGTAACCATGAATGGAAAGTTTGAAGTAAACGAGAATGGAAAGTTTGCAGTAACCATGAATGGAAAGTTTGAAGTAACCATGAATGGAGAGTTTGAAGTAAATGCGAATGGAAAGTTTGAAGTAACCCAGAATGGACTATCGGGTTTTAAAACGTCACGCTAAGGCACTGAAGTTGGGTCCCCGCAGATATTTGACTAGTGATATCGATAAGAACAAAGTCGAAGCTTCTACCACTATCTGAGAAAGATATGTCTGGTCTCTGGCCTTTCCTCCCAGCTTTACTCCACGTACAGTCGTCCGCTAAGCATTCACTGCATAAGTTGCTGGCACTGTGAACGACTTTTGTTACGTTATCTAAGTTAAATAATCGCCTCTACATATTTGTTAGTAAACAANGTTGCTGGCACTGTGAACGACTTTTGTTACGTTATCTAAGTTAAATAATCGCCTCTACATATTTGTTAGTAAACAACAACAACGTCAAAAAAGTAATAACAATAAATGTGCGTTTTTTTATTATTACGGGAAGAATGTTATGAAGATTTATCGTACGCATATATTATTTGAGGTGTATTGATACTGTAATAAATGTTATTGTTATATTAAAATAACATAATAAGACAATGCGGCAAATTTTTTATGTGAGATTAGCTGCTGTCGCCGTTATTTTTGCGTCAGTTAAGAAAAACTTTTAAATGCTTTTCAGAAAGGTGTTAGCTGTTTCGTTACATGTATTTCTTGAACTATATCCGTATACAAAAAACGATGTAGACAGATTTCAGTCTTCTGCTCATCTCCTGNGTTACATGTATTTCTTGAACTATATCCGTATACAAAAAACGATGTAGACAGATTTCAGTCTTCTGCTCATCTCCTGATATAAATAATTTCCTACAGAATGATCAAAATTTCCTTCATAACCAATGACGTGAATGTTAGTTTAAATTTTTGTTTGTCAACGTACTAACGATTTTATTTAAAAGGAAATGGTTGGCATAACTTGAACATATCTCCGCCAGAATCCTTTGTCGCGTGTGGGTTTTAAAAGACGAGCTGTCAGTTGCAATGGCTTCGCTATGAAAAGCAGGCGTTGGGCCCAACAGCTTGATTGTTCAGTAG
>NQII01005578.1:136023-154875 GCA_002778355.1 Clitarchus hookeri
AATTCGAGGCAAGGGTATCTGCCGGGTCAAACTACGTGAGCACGTAATAGTCACTAATTCCATTGACCCCATGTTTCAAACTCAGACTGCACATAATTAATTTATAAATAATGAATTTTAAGTCACGTCTTACAATGGACCTATATATAATATAAGTTTAGCCAGACGTCTTAAATTTTATTGGTTAAGGCAGAAGTAAAATGGCTTCAAGTGGATTACTGAGCCCGACTGTACGACGTAGAGAGTCCATTACAAATTAGTACAGACACCACCTTAATCGTCAGAATAGTACAGTTTGTGTTGCCTGCGAAAGAAGAAAACATGCGCTTTGAAACACTTAAAATATTTTGCTACAAATTAATTATTTAAAAATTTTAAGTAATAAATTAAAACAAATCTTTTTTGTAGTCAAAATCTAAGCGTATTTCCATTTTTGATGCCGCAGAAAAAGCATTTGTAAAAAAAACCCCTTCAATAAGAGCAAATGTAATAAACACTGTGATTGTATGTAAGAGAATATTGATACTTATGTTAATTTATTTAATTATTATTTTTATGTGCTTTTATTTAGTTTACTTTCGTGACTGAAATAGGTGCGCAGAAATTCAGGGTGTATCGTAAAATTTTTGGGTGTATTATGAGAAGAATAGAGCAGTACGTGGGTTTGAAGTCTCAGACTGTCTCCCTCAAATGTCTAAAGATTGGTCACGACGTCTTATCATGTAGCCAGCAAGTGAGATTGTTATTCTGGTGCGTGTGGGAGTTCGTGATACGTGCAGAAGTTCTACTTCCAGGGGATTCCTTCGCCGCATTCAAACAAAGTTCAACCAAGTCTGTAAAATTATACCAAAGAGACAACACGCCACATTTGTACGCACTCAGTTGAAAGATGTTTTGCATAAGAATTATTTCTTACTACAAATTACCAACACAGCTATGTTATCTCTGATTTTATTCGTGATAGTTATAATCGGATTATTATAACTTATAAATAGAGACCTGAAAAATTCGCTGATTCATTTAGGGACGAGATAGAATTCAAAACACGTGTGTTTATATAACTTCAGCCATTGGACCACGCGGTGTTTGACATCTCCTGGAGAACTCTGGCACAATCGTCGCCTTCCACTGTGACACCTGACATCCAATGTGCAGTTGACATCGGCATATTTGTATGTAATACTGTAGAGTTCAGCCTGCAGGTCGTTGAACTCGCGAATTTTTCAGGTCTCTACTTATAAATAGGGCCAGTGACTTTTCGCGTAAAAATGGGAGCACACAGTCGACTCCAATACCATATACACACCTCAGCTGTTGTTATACCTCCATTGGCTGCTGGTACAGTGTCCGTCGTTGACCGAGCCACTCGGGACTAAGTAACTCCGACACTGTACCTTCGTGATTCGTGCGCAAACGGTTAACACGGGCCAGAATATTTCTTAGCCAATAAAAGAAACTGGACGACCCTACGGTGCTTTGGACTGTATCTTGTCACGACAACTTTTCGCGAAATATCACTGCCCCTACTTATAAATCAAATATAATTAAAAGTTAAATTTAGCAAAAGATAAATTATTTTAATATTAACATTATTATAAGACGGTTGTTAAACATTACATATTAAGGAAACAAGCAAGCATGTCATACATGGGATCCTCCGAAGGTGTGTGACGATACTGCGAACAGATTATGTATTCCCCACACCCTGGGGTCACTGGGTTACGCACGGTCGTCCTGACGGGGCGCCACATTACTGCAATGCCGCGTGCGAACTGTTGTGTCACGACCTAGCTCACCCCTGACGTATCGACCCTGCGCGATCAACTTCCACATTACTGCAATGCTGCATGCGAACGGTAGTGTCACGACCTAGCTCGCCTCTGACGTATCGACCCTGTGCGATCAACTTCCACATTACTGCAATGCCGCGTGCGAACTGTTGTGTCACGACCTAGCTCGCCCCTGACGTATCGACCCTGTACGATCAACTTCCACATTACTGCAATGCCGCGTGCGAATGGTAGTGTCACGACCTAGCCCGCCCCTGACGTATCGACCCTGTGCGATCAACATTAACATTTCCATGGCCCTGGTCACTGTATTCATGCGGAACTCTATTCGATACAAAGGAAAGCTTATTTCAATATTGGTCGTCTCCAACAGATCAGCTGCCTTCATAACTCCGCAGTAAGCCTTCAGCTAGTACTTACTTGTACTGTTCATCAGATATATGATGTTTTCCCAGATTCCAAGCAGTGAAAGGAACTCGAATTGTATAAGTTTGTGCAGAAGAACGTCAAAGATATTTTTTTTTTCGCTGCCACCTTAAGTTTCTTACTGAATATTCATGGTAATCTCCATGAAATCTTGGCAGGCGTTTATGGATAGGGAAAATTCGAAGAAGCCCAAAAGTTGCTGGTTCTGATTCATTTAAAGTTCTTAATTTTTAGCTACTTATGCATATAAACCCTTAAATTCGACGCGATATTGTTGCCGCATTCAAGACGTGCTATATTCCTCTGGATGCCCGGAAATGCTTTCAACTTACTGTAAAACTAAACCACACCAGGACGACAGGACCTCGGTTCTGTGAACGAGTAACCTATGAACACTGGACCAATACCATCCCAGCTCTATGCACAAGAAAATACTGAAAAACTCTGTTAACATAACCTCAGCTCTGTATACTATGAACCTTTCAACACCGAACCACTTATTCAAACGTGTATCTCCTTCGATGCTATTCGCGAAACGTTTTCAGAAATTCAGCTCGCCTTCGCGCGGGTTGCGAAAGTTCAAAGAATCCGCGTCTGAACGGCTTTTTTCTTTCACGGCAAAGGCGGGAAACTTGGAGGGGAAAGAAAGCTATTAATAGCGTTTTGCCCTTACATCCGAGATGAAAATGAGTCCCTTCTATAAGCTTTGAGCTTGATTCTTTGAAGAAGGGAGGAATTTCTCAACAGCTCTTACAACTTTCGTCTTAGTGTCAAAAAATCCCGGTAAAATTGTTTATTTGTAAGCGAACTTTGTTACTTTGCGAAGAAAATCTTATACCGCTTTGCTTCAGGCTGTAGTTAATTGCAAGGAACCTGCTTAATCTTGCATATTCACTTCGAGGCAAACTGTAATACAAAAAAATCGGTACCATTATATTGATTTTACAGTTGGTCCGCGCATTGACACCTCCTGGTGAACCCAGACCAACAATAAAATGAAATAGAATTCAGTCCCTATCATTGCGTTCTACTGCGATAGCAAACTGCCATTGGATAGTTGGTAGTCCACTCATGGTTGCTTCCAAGTATTCTATAGATGTGCTTGAATTATGCAGTCAGGATATTCCTCCGCCTCATGGAAGCAAACCTTAACTAAGTCTAGAAAATTACACCAAAGGGATAACGCACCGCGTTTATGTGCACTCAGTTTAGTAATGTTTCGCATATTTCGTACTTGGCATTGCCAACACACCAATATCCTCTCTCTTTTGATTCGTGTTAATTACAAATGATGTATTGTAATTGATGGATAAAATACAAGTAAAAGTTCAATTTAACCAAAAAAAAGATACTTTCGTGGTAATAGAAACGTAAAACGCTAGTGATGCATGACTTATTTAGGAAACAACCATAAACACGTCATAAATGGGCTGATTTTTCAAAGGTTTGGCTCAATAAGTGTGAAGATACCGCGAATAAACTATAGCTGCAAATTGTACATGAGACTATAACGTGTATCCTACGAGTCAGTGAAATAGCGAATATTAAATTACTTGTTATAGGCGTGAACGTTTTAAACGCTAAAAATGTATGCGAGGAATGAGAAGGGTCTCGATATGTTCACATACTGCTACATTCAAAAAAACACTTTTGTGTTGAACAAAAAAATTTTTTGGAGGCCACAAAATTCAGGTATCACTAGAGATTTCATAGCACAAACAATTTGATTAGTCGTTTCGATATAAGTAAAGACCACAGAATCACTTTTGTAGGCATCAATGCGTTCAATGTGTTGTAATGAAGGTCAATCTGTTTGTTAGCCGCAGCATAATTATTATCTCGGGTTCATTAGCCACGCAACAAACGCAAGACCACAACGACGCGATGCAAGAAAATAACAATTGTTTATAAACATCGCACTACGCAAAACGTTACCAACAATGTAAAATGAAAATATGGAAAACTGCAAAAATATTTCATCTCACAGTACTTTTGAGTGATCATATTTGGCAATTTTACCAAAATATGTGATTAGCATATATATGATTTTTAAGTTTTGAACTTTTCTAAGTTGATGCCATGTTTTTTTTTTAATGCCTGAGTCACGAATTTTGAGGATAACTTTTTTTTAACAAGGCAATGATAATAAAATATTTTAATACGTAACTATGTCATTTATTTATGACTCAATTCATAAAATTTGGTATAAATACATTGTACGGACAAATAAAATACTGAAAAGAGTCAAAAACTTAAAACTATTATAGTCTTCTATACGAGTTTGAAACTATATTGCATNACAAATAAAATACTGAAAAGAGTCAAAAACTTAAAACTATTATAGTCTTCTATACGAGTTTGAAACTATATTGCATTTCATCGCTGCTAGATTGGAAAGTGCAAAATGCAAGCAAAAACGCAAGAGGTTGCGTGAGTGAGTGAAAAGATTTGGGCGGCTCTTAACAGCGAGGTCTTGAGAGCCGATAGGGGTGATTGAGGTGAGTATGAAGCAGTGCCGGAATGAAAGGCCGGGGGAAACGGGAAATCCGCGAGAAAACCCACCGACCAGCGGCGTCGTCCGACACGATTCCCACGTGCGAAGATCCGGGAGTGACACGACCGGCGATTGAACCCGGTTTGCCTTGGTGGGAGGCGAGCAGGCTAACCGTTCAGCCACCGCGGCCCCGCAAGAAGTTGAGAGCTGACCAACTTTTGCATTGCGTTCTTGCATCCTGCGTAGTAAATAAACTGTATATTTTATTTGTGTGCGTTCGACTTTTTACATCTGTACGTTTCTGTATTCTTGCGTTCTGCGTAGTTTATAAACTATAACTAGAGACCTGAAGAATTCGCGGATTTATTTTGGGACAAGCTAGAATTCAAAACACGTGCGTTTATCTAACTTTAGCCATTGGTCCACACGGTGTTTGACACCTCCTGGAGAACGGTGTCCAATCGTCGCCTTCCACTGTGACAGTAGACAACCAATGTACAGTTGATATCGGAATATTTGTACATAAAACCCCTAAAGTCTAGCACGCAGGTCATTGAACTCGAGAATTTTTCAGGTCTCTAACTATAACTTTGAATTTGGTGTGTGTTCGGGNGTCTAGCACGCAGGTCATTGAACTCGAGAATTTTTCAGGTCTCTAACTATAACTTTGAATTTGGTGTGTGTTCGGCTTATACGTCTTTACATTTGTTGCGTTCTTGCATCCTGCGAAGTCCGCACCTTACAGCACTAGCAGCAATAGTGATTGTTCGGGCTTACAAAAGTGTTCCAAGGGTTGCAAGCTGTCGTAGGTAGGTGCGGTTGAACGTCTCGTCGACAGCAGGATCGGCGGAGGAATCGGCCGTGTACCTTTATTACGAAGCCGTCCAGCGTTTCCCTGGAGGAATTTCGAATAACCACGGCAAATCTAGGACAGGATGGCTGGACCAGGTCTCGAACCCGGGGCCTCTCTGTCGGGGTTTATGTTCTGGAATCATTTATGTGTGACGTTTGCTTACTTTGAGTGAAGGAGTTGTGTAATCCGTCCATAATTTCCTTAAAATATCTCCCACCAAATATTCTATAACCAGATGCAAATAGACAAACCCGGAAAAATGCGGCTTCGGGGGTGACGGTAAAACAAAGCGGCCAACTTGCGTAGATATCTGGTTGTAGTTATGTAGCCGCTGGTTCAATATTTAGTAAAATGTAAAAATTATATTTCGATTACTATAAAACCACCCATTAATGTATCGGCAATAAACAAGCCAGTCAAGCAGCACTAAATGACTNCGGCAATAAACAAGCCAGTCAAGCAGCACTAAATGACTCGATGACTTGTAAATCTATGTGTGGGCTGTTACGAACTATCGTTCCAGCCAGCTCGTACTTGAAAGTATGTAGGGACGTAGCTCAATAACGACTCATGACTCGGTAGAGCACAACAGTATCTGATGAGGTTTCATTACATGAAGATTATACAGTTGCTATTTAAATTACTATTGATGGGGGTAGCTTTAAATTGAATACCAAGATGATTATTCATTACATTTAATTCACGCCATTTTGNATTTCCTTAAAATATCTCCCACCAAATATTCTATAACCAGATGCAAATAGACAAACCCGGAAAAATGCGGCTTCGGGGGTGACGGTAAAACAAAGCGGCCAACTTGCGTAGATATCTGGTTGTAGTTCTGTAGCCGCTGGTTCAATATTTAGTAAAATGTAAAAATTATATTTCGATTACTATAAAACCACCCATTAATGTATCGGCAATAAACAAGCCAGTCAAGCAGCACTAAATGACTCGATGACTTGTAAATCTATGTGTGGGCTGTTACGAACTATCGTTCCAGCCAGCTCGTACTTGAAAGTATGTAGGGACGTAGCTCAATAACGACTCATGACTCGGTAGAGCACAACAGTATCTGATGAGGTTTCATTACATGAAGATTATACAGTTGCTATTTAAATTACTATTGATGGGGGTAGCTTTAAATTGAATACCAAGATGATTATTCATTACATTTAATTCACGCCATTTTAATTAAACCTAACTGGAAAGTCATCACCTTGTTGTAGCCGGAGGCTGATTCTGCGAGACGGTTAACGACGGCCGGACACACCCAGCTTCCTGGTCTTCTTCGCTGGTCAGGTCGCCCAAAGGACTAAAGACGAAAGACGCTCGTTCCGGGTGTTACGCCGGCCTATATAAAGCGCGTGGTTCTGCGGCCCCGCTCAGTGACCGGTGGAGGGGATTTCTGCAACCGTCTTCTTTCGCAAGGATCGACGACCAAATGGTGGCGTTGCAATCCCGCTCGTTTCCAGGTTTAATGTTTGAAGGTGTGATGAGGCAAGCCATTCAGCTAAGGCCTGATCACACCATAACAGGGCGCATACCACATCCTTTCTATATTGTTCCCAGTAACAACATTTGACCCTGCTTTCATGAACTACCTTACCATCTCTTCACAACTCATTATGCATTATGACGAAGACTTGATGGTAAATTAAAAACACATGTGGTACTTCAAGACTGTTGATTTTGGTCGTAAAATTATTTGGTGGTATTTCATAAGTATTTATTTTTTAAATTATCCATGGCTTGGTTCAACCTTACAGGAAGGGTGTTTGAATGCCTGTTCCCATTGTATGGGTGCGGCAAATTGGCTGATGTGTTCCCAGGGATGATATTTCGTCAATTTCGTTGTTTCACTTGGAATTTCGCAAAGTCCCGTATCATCCCACTTTTTTTTTATTCGTACGTGTTCGTGATCACAGAGGGGTGTTAAACGCTAGATTACTGAAATCCGGTAGGTTAAACAAGACTGCGTACTCTTTAAATTTCGTAAGAAAAGTGACCATACTTTCCCCTTTTTAACCTTCGAAATTGAGGATCTGTTCAGCCCAGAATTTTGAAGGGTGATGTAACACTGCAATATTAAGTGTTGTTATTTGGTTTGGAGTGCCACTTGTTATAGTATCTGCTAGGGTTGAATTTACTTGTGGAAGTAATAATTCTGTGAGGGGGGGTTCTTCTTTTTTAGCCTACTTTCCGAAGGAAAGAAAGGCTTATGAGATCACTTTCCTGTCTGTGTGTCAGTGTGTGTGTGTGTGCGCGCGCGCGCGCGCGTGTGTGCTATCCCCTCCCCTTTTGCAGTTTTCGAACGCGTGAACCGAATTTCATCAAACTCTGTACACATATAGTACTAAACAAGGTCACCTGACTTTTATAGTTTTCGACCACGCCAGGAACTTTCTTTCAAAATGACGGCCATTTTAACATTTGGAGCGATATGTTATATCTCGGAAACCATTCAACCTATTTAAACCAAATGTTGTACGCTGACAGCACATTTAATTCAGAGGTGAATATTATTGTTAGTCCCCCATTTCGGAAGATAATGTCACATGAAAAAATAGAGCTTTTATGTTAAATTTCAAAAACTACTTAACCAATTTCAGCCAAATTTAGCAGGTAAGTAAAACTATGATAATCCAAGTAAACATAACTAATTTAACGTTATCAGGCACTTATTTTCAAAATGGCGGCCCTCCAGATATTTTGATATGTTTGGCATATATATTTAACAATTTAACAATTTCAATCAAACTTTTTATGCTGACAATATATATTAGGAACATCGTGTATAGAGCCTCTTTTTAAGAAAATTTATAAAATTGCACCATTTAGAAAAATAAGGTTTCCACCAGAATTTTCACACAAGTAGCGTTATGGTATGCCATGAAAACTTGTGTTTTTAGTGCCTCAGACCTATGATCTCACAATTATGGCCGTGTGAAAATTTCAGGTTAGTAAACCCTATCATTCTAAACATTAAACTGATTACATCCGAAGTTGATGCTCCAAATACTGCCTCCGTGACGCAGTTGATTGCAAGCTAGCTTAATAATACGAGTTTTTCTGAATTCAAATCCCAGGTATGTCACTCGTGTATTTGAATTGTCTTAGTGTTGTTTCACATGTTTCTGGTTTCATCGCTAATGATATTGCTGTCAATGAGACGTCAACGCCTACTTACTATCCAAGCTTTTAAAAACTTCACTGTAATTTATTTGCACCCATGTGGAAAAAATTAGGCTCATTAGTTAGCAGTAGCTTCTTATTTTGTTGTGTGTCCGTTGCGATACTCAGTTATCTGATAGTGGCTGCAAACTGATCTAATTTATCCTCTGTTAAATTCACATGTTCACGCACTTTTGAAATTTTAGAATCAGTACTCACCCTCTCGGTGTGTAATGTACCGCTTTTTCAACCTGGCCAAATCTCTGGCCAAAAGCCGGTCGAAGTAATCCATGTGCGCTCTCAGTGTAATCATATTTTGCTCATGAAATATTTCTTACAACCACACCTATATTTCTCTGTGTTTTCGATCACTTTATTTATGAATGAGATACTATAATTTATAGATAAAATCTAAGTCAAAGTTAGGACACTTTATCTTGACATTTCAAGGTTCAAACAGAGTGCAGCCTTGTGCGTGGTGACCTTGATATATAGTAGGTGCCAACTCGTCAATATAAGCCTGTTAAATCAGCAACAGGAGTTTACGGAGAAGTATTTATGTAGATGTGTGGCATAATTATCATGAATAAATGTTTGAAAGGTGACTCAGCCGGTACCACACCAAAAACGTGCGTTACGTATAAAACCTTGAAACATGAAATATCTCAGAAACCATAAGTTTTATAACAAAAGGGGTGAAATTCGTCCGCCTTAAAAACACATATAAAAGGGTTTAAAGGATATATTACTGTAATAAAATCACGTAATTGCTAAATTTTTATATAAAATATATTATTTATTAAATAAAATCTTATGTGCTAGAATATGGACTCGTACATAGTAAATAAAGGGCAATAAATATATATTAGTAAAATAATTACATACTGTTAGTGTTTTGAGTTATTTCACTGAGAATAACTTAACATAACCTTTATTTTAAGTTGATGCGTGATAAAATCGAGCTAAGAGTCATGACCTACAATATTTTTGACTCGTGTTCAAATCCTGCTCTAAGCCAAATTTTAAAATTTTTAATTACTTTTTATACACCGGTAAACACCCACATTTACGGAGAGTTTGCGTGAGTAAAAAGGAAAAAAAAACTGTGAAATTTACGGAATGTTCGTTATTTAAAAAAGTGTATCCATGTACGTAGTTTACAAAGATTTCAGGATATTTTTTGCAGGTACATTTCCGTAATTACGAGGAAAGTTTTTCTAACGTTGTGCCGTGTTAGAACAGCGCATGGATATACTGAGCACAGCGGGCAGCTCCCAGCCAATCAGAAGCGAGTGTGCTGCCGGACGTGACGTCATACTGGAATGCAGATGGTATCAGGGAAGTTGGTTTACTTTCTTGTTCGGCTCATCCTGTTGCGATAAACACAGTTTCATTCGCAGCAGCGCCGGCGCGGTGGAAATAACGCCAAACGCCCGCTAAATCGATTGAATGGCGTGTCCGCCGGGTGTAAAGATATTTCCCATCGAGTTTCAATGAATCGTGCTGCTTTAGGACACTAGTCCCCAGATTATTTGATACGGCTTGGCATCTTGTTAAGGACAGTTCGTGTAAAAAGCACGTTTGAAAGTCCTACTTGGGATATAAATTTCTGCCTGCTTTATCCTTTCAGCGTAAATAAAATTTACGTTGCCACGGACAAGATGGCTTTATGCGTGCGTCGACCACTTGGGTTGTTGAACTGTTAGAAACGGACTAATCTTAACGTAATGTTCGTAACGCAAACAAACTGAACTAAATAAATGAATTGCCCACAAGTTTCAACGCAAAGTTTTTAATAGGGTGTTACATTCTAAAATCGAAACAGTTAAAAGTGCTCCAAAATCAGCTAATTAGACTGCAAACCTGTTCAAACTGCTCCACTTTAAACAGTTAAGTTCTTCTGTAATTGTATAGGCTGTTCACGGTAAAGTGAGCACTTTTGAGAACCTAGTTACTTTTCCCTATCAGTCATTGTTTATCCTGCCACCATTTTTTAAAATAAATATTGTCGTGTAAATAATAAACACAGTGTATATATTTCGCCTGACTCTAGAGTTAATGTCTAAGGCTACAATAAAATATATTTATTGACAATTATTCCAAATAAGGGCTCCAAAAAGTGCTCATTTTACCATGAATAGCTTATATAGATGATGGTATTCACTCATCAAACAGTGATTTATACTGGTTCCCAGTGATCTGCTCTGGCCTGGCAGTCAAACCTCATGGCATTCCACTGATTCCCTAGTAGATAACAGCTCATTAACTGATGATTCGGTGGAATACTGATTCGCATTTAGAGTGTAAAGACGTGTAACTGTTTCTCGTAAACTTGAAACATTCCAGTAAGTGTATCTGTTAAAATACGTGCAACTAGAAGCATTAAATATTAATATTTTTTACCAAAGGTTAATTTCAAAAGTGCTTAGTTAACAGTGAATAATCAGTAACTCACTTTTAATGACTGGTATTTCACTGACAGATACTACCGATTCGGGTTTAGAGTGTGAAAGTTTAACTTATCTTGAGATCTGTTTTCGAACGTCTTGCGTTTAAGGGATACGCCTACGTGTAGTTCCTGTGTTGCGTACCAGCAAAGAGTTTACTGAGACGTCATTATAATTATACTTTTAAAAATCTGCGAAAGTCAAAAACTCAGGCAACGAACTGCTGTCTGTGGCAATTACTAACGAACAGAACAGCGGTCACTAAAATATAATCTGCATTCACCATGAAATAACGTTGGCGCGGTGGACTTGCAAGAAATGTTTTGTAGTGATCACTGTGATTTTAGCATGTCCTACAAGTATGTGGAAGTAAGCAAAATAATGTCACAAGCGTTAATTATCACATCGCCTCAAGTAGCAAGGCAGTGGGTGGATATAACTACAATTTTTCCTTCCTGCTGCGCGCGACCATCGAACTTAAAGTAGCCAACATATAATTTTGTTGTTGGATGGACTGTTTCAAACACTTATTCTTTTTTGCGCGTGTTTCGAGGTACAGTTCTGGAAAGTTTCATCTCCTTCTGTTTTCGTTGAACACTTATTCTTTTTTGCGCGTGTTTCGAGGTACAGTTCTGAAAAGTTTCATCTCCTTCTGTTTTCGTTGTATTTACAAGCGTCAAAATAAATTTTGAAACACTTTAAGAGGTCTTAACAAAAATTTACCTCAGCCTGCTTTGATATTTATACTCTTTTCGTAAGGAAACAACTGGTGTAATTTTTTCTGGCCAGGTATTCCAAACAAGTTTTGACGTGGTACAGACACTTGTAACGCCGAATGGATTCTAAAATAATTGCATTGCCAGTGCACTTACAATATACTGATAAATAGAATAAGAAGAACTATTTGTGTGTGTACGAATATAGAACTGTAGGCATTTCAAAACTGTGTACATAACTGCGGCATATTGAGATTCAAAGCCAGTTGATAAGTTTTTAATCGTAAAATATTTCATACACAATTTATTTGTATTATCATGTACTATAATTGTATATTAATTATTATTGGCATGTTTTATATCCCATTAATAGGGTCAACAAGATGCAAAATAAATAAATAAAATAGGTTCAGTCATTACAGTACTTTGATTACGGAACAACAGGACGTCAGATAAAATATGCTGGATAATTTTTGGTGGGGTTTAGAGAACAACTTTCTTTGCCTCACGGTATGCACAAGTTAACTGCTTACAACAATGAAAAAAAAAAGTAAACATGCTTAATAATGCATATATATTGGTNTTGGTGGGGTTTAGAGAACAACTTTCTTTGCCTCACGGTATGCACAAGTTAACTGCTTACAACAATGAAAAAAAAAGTAAACATGCTTAATAATGCATATATATTGGTGCGAAAGTGGACTTCAGAAAATTCTAGTCAACTGACATTCTCTCCTATCTTATTAGTTGCAAGAACACAGTTTGTATATCAAAGTCTAATTTCCTGGTAGCCGAGAAGTTCATTAGCCTTCATACCGTAGATTGACGTCGAACAACATTTATTGAACGTTACTTGCAGCAAGCTACCGGTGAGTTGTTATTTTATTTCTTGAAAACTAATAATAGTTAACAATATAAATAATGGAGATCGCCTGGCTATGAAACTTCCGAAACGTTTATAAATATCTGAGTTCAGAATAATTTCTAGCAGAAATTACGAACTTTCTAAAAATGTTCTGCATCTCAGATAAACTTAAAAAATTTATTTCAGCAAAATCGNTCTAGCAGAAATTACGAACTTTCTAAAAATGTTCTGCATCTCAGATAAACTTAAAAAATTTATTTCAGCAAAATCTTCAAATTATTAATTGTCGTAAAATTGTAATGCAGTACAAATATTGCGCTATCCATGTTACACGCAACGATAGAATTCCAAAGTGAAATGAATCTGTACTTATTAAAAAAAAAAACAGTTAACCAATTCAAATAAAATAAACAACAGCAATCAACACAAATAATGATTAAAAACAAAACGTACGAATGGTCATGTGTTAAACATAACTGAAACTTACCTATGGCTTAGAAAATATATCTTTGGTGAGCTAATTCGTTTAACAGCCAATNAAACTTACCTATGGCTTAGAAAATATATCTTTGGTGAGCTAATTCGTTTAACAGCCAATATTGCAAGTTATGATTCAATCAAATTTCACGCATACTTGCACTANTCTAGCAGAAATTACGAACTTTCTAAAAATGTTCTGCATCTCAGATAAACTTAAAAAATTTATTTCAGCAAAATCGTCAAATTATTAATTGTCGTAAAATTGTAATGCAGTACAAATATTGCGCTATCCATGTTACACGCAACGATAGAATTCCAAAGTGAAATGAATCTGTACTTATTAAAAAAAAAAACAGTTAACCAATTCAAATAAAATAAACAACAGCAATCAACACAAATAATGATTAAAAACAAAACGTACGAATGGTCATGTGTTAAACATAACTGTAACTTACCTATGGCTTAGAAAATATCTCTTTGGTGAGCTAATTCGTTTAACAGCCAATATTGCAAGTTATGATTCAATCAAATTTCACGCATACTTGCACTANTCTTTGGTGAGCTAATTCGTTTAACAGCCAATATTGCAAGTTATGATTCAATCAAATTTCACGCATACTTGCACTAATCTGTGCATATCATGCACTACGTACAAATGTGAGCCAAATGTTAGTATGGTTACTGTAGCTCAACCCACTGACAAAGCGTGTGGAGTACTGTGTGTGAGTCATCCGGAGATCGAACACTCACTGCGAGAAAAAAATCCTGGATACACACTGTGGCGCCTTCTGGAGGATGCTGCAGACCGCGTCTTCACCCGCAGCAGGACCAGAAGTCCACGACATCACTGCCAACCCCAACCGTTACAGTTGGACTTCAATTTACCGTGAATAGCTATAATCATTAGAAATGCGCGGTAAGAAAGAAAAGACTGATTCGTGTAGGGTTATGCCAATATCTACGGGAGAAGACATTCAAATATACCTAGTTCATAGATAAAAATATAGTCTCAAATATTTTTACCCTTTTCATATAAGAGATGCGAGGACCATAAAATATTAATATTTCAGTATCAAGAATGCTATCAGAACATTTAACATTTACAAACACGTTTTTCACTAAGCCTACGTAGTGACTGCCGAGACCCCATTTAAAATGCAACGAATATTAAGCATATCTCTCTTTAAAAGAACATTATCAAAATCTTTACAACCGAANAGACCCCATTTAAAATGCAACGAATATTAAGCATATCTCTCTTTAAAAGAACATTATCAAAATCTTTACAACCGAATTCTAAAACTTCGGGCATCGTTACATTTAAAAAATCTACGTTTCAACTGGCCAATGGCTGAAGGGTATTACTTTAACATCACATACTAAGTTTTACTTATCTTCGACAAACACCACTGCATCTGACGATCCTGGAAAAGGCAGCCACCGTTCTTCGTCGCCGCCGCCGCTTTTCATCTTTGCCGAAGCTCAGAGCGGGGGTAGTTCAGGCCCCGTGAGGGGCCCTTGTCCACCCAATGGTACAATCATTTGACTGCAGTGGGTTAGGGGAGGATAGGCCCCTCCACCCACCGCCCCATATCTATCTGTAGTTACGGCAGTTTCCCACCGCAGATGTGTTCTTCCTCACCCAGGCATTTTCAGCTCTATTTATTATAATGCAAAAATCTATACAGGGTGATTATAAAATCATGGGACAAACTTTGAGGGGTGGTAGAGCTCACTAAAACAAACAATTTTTGTATGGGAATATATGGGCGAAAGTGACGCGTTGAGGCACAAACACAAACATAACATATGTCATGCAAAACATTGTTTATTTACAACGTCGCCGCTAAATGCCTTTTTATCGAGTCTCGATTTTGTCCTATGGGGGCATTTGAAAGCCCTCATTTACGAGACTCTAGTTGATTCCATTGAAGACCTCGTCGCTCGACTATCCTGTGCGGCTGCACGCGTGCGTGAAATACCCGGCGTATTTGAATCTGCTCGCCAATCACTCCACCGACGCTACCAAGCTTACATTACTGTAGGTGGTGGTAGCCGCCGTCGAACCCTCATAAGCCACCGAATGGCATTTAGTGTTGTGAGACCGGAAGACGAAACTCTCATAACTCACTAGGTGTTTGTGAAGCGAAAGCACCCTGACACTTTCTCAAATCATTGGGTCGGCGGCAGGGGCTGTGTACTGTGGGGCTTTGGGCACCGGGCCCTTATTTAGGCGAGTTACTGCAGTGTTGCCTATTTTAAATTCAATTACGTTTACGTGTTTTCGGCGGGGGAGTGAAGCTCCCCTCCAGCCTCCCGGCTGGAGTGAATGTTGTGTGCTGATGTATGTCTAGCATGTTGGAATGTTGTTTGCAAGTGTGCTAGTTAAGTTCGCATGTAGTGTGTCGGTGATCCCTAGTCTCCCGATGTGTCCTATACAGGTCTCCATCGGGGTACGAATGAATTTTTCTCGTTTTGTGACAGTGGAGTAAAAACCCTTATAAATAGATTAGAGTTGGAGGGGCCCCTAGCACCAGTCTCTGAACCCAGTACCAATAAGGCCCCTCTTTCCCAAGTCGTTCCTTCTTCCCGACCTGAGACAAACTGACAGGTCAGTGCGTTATTATCAGTTATTAATTTTAAATTGAAATAAAAATAAATTAGAAAAAGTATATATATTATATTTGTGTTTGTATATATATGTTGTTTTGTATGTTTTATGGTTTTTATGTTTTTTTTTTTTTTCGTAGTATAATATTATTAAACTAACTTAGTAAAGTGAACGTCAAAGTTAAAGTTAGAGTTAAAGTTAGCCTCCCGACCCCTACCTCGACTGGCATGTGTGTCACTTGACCTGGAGCTCGTGTGGTGGTTGGGGCTATTTCCCACCTGTCACGAGTTCCCACATAACCAGCCTGGGTAGGGCGCCCTTCTTGTGTTGTAAGAGTAGTGTAGGTGTTGTGTCTCTCGTTGTCTGCGACCGACTGAATGTTGTGAGCAAAACGCGGTGTTTTACAGATATGTGGCACTCCTCGTCGCGCACCAATCAGGTGGCTTCGAGAGAGAAGTGTGTTCATTGGTGTATTACTTCTCGTCACTGTCCAATCAGGAAGTTCCGAGATAAGAAAGTGTTACTATCACTTATGTGTTGCTGTATTTAATAAAAACTTATTGTTTTAGCATTAATTAAATAATTAATTGTGTTGATGTTGCCCTAAAGTATTTATTTAGGTAGAGTGGCAAGTGCTGTAAGGAGTAGCATTTGCTTCTCCTGTAGTGTGGTNAAGGAGTAGCATTTGCTTCTCCTGTAGTGTGGTCATGGTTTTCGCCTGTACGGAATGTCCGGAATTCACAAGATAGTTTCGAACAAAATTTATCTCTTGCAGAAAAGCGGCCAGTTCATGCATATCTGTAAACATGGTCGCATTTTCTGTCGTGTTGTTGCCTCTTTTCCTATGTTTTTGTGGGTTTTCTGTCTGCTGTTGTGTAGGTGCTTGTTCTGTGTATGGGTTTTCGAGTACTGGAAATTCAGTCTCTGACNGGTTTGGCAGGTTTTGGTGCCATCCATTGTTTTCTTGTCTCTATGTGTTTTTGTATAACCTGGCACTGTTTCCATACCGCTGAGTGTCCGCTTTGTTTGCAAAGTGTACACTGCCACTTTGTATTGTCGTGTTCTGTGATTGGACAGTCTGCCTTTGCATGGTCTCCAGCACACAAAAGGCAGACTGGCCTAATTGTGCAATATTTCTTAGTGTGGCTCAGTGCACAGCAACGCCTGCACTGTACCACATCCTCAGGGCGATGTTTGTACATTTCTACACGCACTGGCATATAGAAAAGTGTGGTTAGTTTCAAAATGTCGTGATCTTTGTGCTTTTGCACTACAGCCCAATAGACTGCAGGTGCATCAGCAGGTGTCCTAAATTTCCAAACGTGGATTGGTGTGAATTTGTTCTGTTTGAGTCGTTTCTCGATTCGGTGTATTTCTAAATCGTGTGGCAGTCCTTTAATGACTACCTTGTTCGGTTTCTCGTTCTTTTGGGCGTGTGTGTAATATTGTATTTTGATTTTTTCTAAAACCCGACGGAGAGTAGTGTAGTTCTCCAACCTTACCAGCACCTTCAGGTGTTGTTTGTTGGTTATTGTGATTTTCACGAAATATTCTTGTTTGAAAGTCCGATTTAAAAATCTTATTTTCGAAGTGTCAGGTATATAGACTGCAGGCGCGAGTTTAGATTTAGTTTTACTGTTTTCTACTTCAGCCCCTTTAGAGCTGTCGTGACTGTTGTCTGATGAGTCTTCTTCAACCAATGGTGAGAAAGCGTTTTCTATTGGTAGTTCTACCCAGAGTGGTTTATGATTGGCTACTGAACCAGTATGTTTCCTATTGGGCCTCTGCCAATGTNTTATGATTGGCTACTGAACCAGTATGTTTCCTATTGGGCCTCTGCCAATGTGTAGTGTGTTGTGCGACCGAGGAAGAGGAGGCCAACGCCTCCCCTTCGCTGTGAGACTTACCAGAATCCATCCAAGTGTGCCTAGAACACCTAAAGCCGTGGTAGCTGACCAGGCTACCTGAGGGGTAGCGAGGCTAGGCCAGAAGAGGAAGCGCTACCTTCCTCAACCACTGCCTGAAAGTGGGCGTCGGTGGTAGCAATTTTGAGCAATTATTATAAACATTGCTGTAAAAAGGCATTTAGTGGCGACGTTGTAAATAAACAATGTTTTGCATGTCATGTGTTATGTTTGTGTTTGTGCCTCAACGCGTCACTTCCGTCCATATATTCCTATACAAAAATTGTTTGTTTAAGTGAGCTCTACCACCCCTCAAAGTTTGTCCCATGATTTCAGAATCATACTGTATAAACGAAANAATTGTTTGTTTAAGTGAGCTCTACCACCCCTCAAAGTTTGTCCCATGATTTCAGAATCATACTGTATAAACGAAACCTACCGATACAAGGAGAGAACTGGTAATTTTTATTTATTTTACATTTCCGGTCGTACCGGCCAGTGAGAATAATTACATTATTAATACAGAGCGCGTCTTTGCGCTGAAGTTCATAAATCAGGAACATTAGCAGCGCTGCACGTCGTCATTGTCGGGAACCACACATGTCTTATGACGTCATAAGCACCCCAGCGCTAGCAGGCACCACGGCCATTCCTGCAAGCAGAAACAGTCCACAGTCGAAGCAAGTCGCCTGGCTGAGGCCGCGCGTATAAGGGGGCGAGAGCTTCCGCGTTGAATAGTCCCATACTACAAGTCGTTGTCGTCTTCGGGCCTGTGTTCGCCGTAGCGAACCGCCCATCTGCTACTTTGATTTCCCTTAACGGTGAAACTTCAATAAGGTAGGTGCAGCAGCTTCAATATTTTACGTATCCCACCGTAAAATAAATAGCGATGTCGGGCAAGGATAGGCGGACGAAACATTTCCTAGGAGGTTCAAATGCGATTGAAAATGTTGCATGAGACATTCGTGTCTCAACACGAAACTGGCCATTATGTTTCTCGATATAAATATACTTGGTCACAAGTGTGGTAACAACCGAACAATCCTGCTCTTGCATCCACTTCACATCAAGTGTTGCTGAACATACGGAAAT
>NQII01005579.1:10556-35322 GCA_002778355.1 Clitarchus hookeri
ATATTCACTCTACGTCCTAACGCGATCGCTCTACCACGTATTCTGTCTCGTTCTAACGCGATAGCTCTACCACATATTCACTCTACGTTCTAACGCGATCGCTCTCACAGAAACCAGTTGGTGAAGTCACACATACACCGCCACCGTAACAGTTTTTCAACGCAACACTGATATCGGCGCTGTTCATAAATATTAAAAAACATTATTTATTATTAAATATATTTTGACAGCATGACAATGAGTATTCGATTGGCATCTGTTGGTTTTAAATTTTTGGCTATTAAAAAAAAAATAATGCGTACGCTTTATATTTATTCCTTTCATAGATTAATTTGCTAGCAGTTTACCTAAACAAAATATGCGAGCGAACTCGTATTCTGTGTAATTAACGTGGCGTTTTCGTAGAATAATTTCCTTTCCAGCTGCTTCCGCTACGTCCATCTCGTCACGTGTGGAACCGATTTCCGACCATCGGCATAGGGGGTGCCACTTCTCGAACAGTATTCCGCCATCATTCCAGGAAGATTTCGGCGTAGTCCCCTACACGAGAACTTCCACAATTCCTTGTCCGTCGCGCTCAACTGTTGCCATGGGCGAACCTGAATGCGAATGCCTCAGTGGGCGACGGTTACTTTCAACTTTTCTTGAAGCCCTGCTGAAGTTCTACTTTCGGACTATTCCTCCGCCCCTACGTAAACAAAGCTTAACAAGTCAAGAAAATTACACCAAGGGTATAACGCAGCGCATTTGTGAGAATTCTGTTTCAAGATATTTCGCACAGGAACTGTTTAATACTAGGCTTCACCAAATTACCTTAAAAACGAATTATTATAATTTATATATAAACTACAAGCAAAAGTTCAATTTAACCAAAAATAAGATAATTCTATGTTAATAGAAATATAAAATGCTTGAGATGCATGATATATTTAGCAAACAACGAGACATGTCACGAATGGGGTGATTTTTCTAAAGTTTGAATAAAAAAGTATGACGATAATAAAGGAGATAATACACTGAAAAATGGTGCTGAGCTGTATTTACAGATAGACGTCTTGATACATTGCGACATCTTCGAGAACTTCCAGGGGCTATGTCTGTCCACTTACGGACTTGATTGTGTCCGATACGTGAGTGCCCCTGGATTCTCGTTCGATGCAATGTTGAAAATGATGCAGTTGGAGATAGACCTCAATGTCGACTACGACATACGCCTGTTAATCGAGGCTGGTATATAGCAAGGGGTGGCCCAGTGCATCAAGCATCACATGGTGGCGAACAACAAGGATGTCTCTGCCACATATGATGCCAGAAGGCCATCTACCTCCTCCAGTATGTAGACACAAATAACTTGTATAGATTGGCAATGTCCCTTCCGTTGCCATATGGCGGTTTCAAATGGACCGGCACAGATATTGATGTTATGTCCGTGCCGGACGATGGAAATGTTGGCTACAGACTAGGGGTGGATGTAGAGTACCCTGCCATACTCCACTAGGACCATTAAGACCTTCATGCCGGTGAAAAAGTGTCAGCCGGGGTCCAAAAAAACCAAGCTCATGACCGCCCTTGAGACAAAGACTAATAATATTGCATATTATGGTAATCTCAAGCAGGCATTTGGTCATGCATTAAGGCTGAAGGCTATACATCGCATCCTACAATTCAACCAGAAGGCATTGCTGAAGCCTTATATGGAATTGAATATGTAGAAACTCCAGGCAGCCACAAACACCTTCGAGAAGGACTTTTACAAGCTAATGAACAATGCTGTGTGTGGTAAGATCATGTAAAATAAGTATAAATGCCAGCGTATGAAACTTGCATGCACCGAACTGTGTGCGAAGAAGCTTATCGCCAAACCAGCTTTCAAATGCCACACAATACAGGAAGAATCTCTATCGCTGGTAAAATGAGATCATGAATATAATGTATTTGATAAGCCCATCTATGCTGGATTCGCCGTACTTGACCTGTCAAAAACTCTCATGTACCACTTCCCCCACGATGTAAAGAGGGCACGGTATGGCGGTAATGTGAGCCTGATATACACAGACACTGATTCTTTTGTGATGGAGATTGCTGCGCCGACTTCCACATGGACCTCGCCTCAGACCCGGAACTTATTGCCGAGTTCGACACCAGTTCTACCCTCCCACTCATCCCTGCTACTCANTGGACCTCGCCTCAGACCCGGAACTTATTGCCGAGTTCGACACCAGTTCTACCCTCCCACTCATCCCTGCTACTCGCCCGCCAATGCAAGGGTGATTGGTAAGTTCAAGGATGAGTGCAGAGGCACTGATATGATTGAGTTTGACGGGCTGAGGGCGAAGCTGTATGCTTACAAGTGTAAGGAAAAAGTAGTGAAGCGAGCTAAAGGGATACAGAAGATCGTTGTAGAAAATAACATCACCGTAGAAGATTATAAACGCATATNTGGACCTCGCCTCAGACCCGGAACTTATTGCCGAGTTCGACACCAGTGCTACCCTCCCACTCATCCCTGCTACTCACCCGCCAATGCAAGGGTGATTGGTAAGTTCAAGGATGAGTGCAGAGGCACTGATATGATTGAGTTTGACGGGCTGAGGGCGAAGCTGTATGCTTACAAGTGTAAGGAAAAGGTAGTGAAGCGAGCTAAAGGGATACAGAAGATCGTTGTAGAAAATAACATCACCGTAGAAGATTATAAACGCATATTTTTTAACCAGCTATTAATTAGAGTACAGGTCAACAGCATTATGTCGCACCATCACGACATGTATACTGAATGCACTAACAAACTAGCTCTTTCCTGGATGGACGACAAACGCAATATCCTGGATGTTTCCATGCTAATGTCCTTTATGGCTACCATGAATAATAATAATGTTCTGTACACGCACCTCTGGGGCAGGCATGTATCATCATATACGCGCCTGTCCCCAGGAGAGTGAATGGCGTCGGTATGCATAGTAGGCGGCAGTTCCTCGCCCCGGGATTGTCGAAGCTGAAGCGTTTCCATTCCCCTCTGCCACAACGAATATGGTGTATGATGCTTTATTTAATTTGTGCTTTATTCAATTTGTGTGTTTTTTCCAGGAGCATGCAAGAGCCATATTAATTTTGCCAGGCATGCTGTTGTTTTTGATTGATGGTAGAATTATGTCCTGCTGAGTGTATGCACTGTTTCTGCAATCACTCGTGTGCGTACTTGTACACTTTTACAGTTATATGTTATTTACAACCATCTATAGCAAATGCAAGAGCCATATTCATATTTTCAGGTATGCTGGATGGTAGCACGCCTGTAGCCCGTGCAAGAGCCATATTTAACTGGTCAGGAGTGTTGTTGGTGGTGGATGGTTGGGCTATTGAATGTGGTATTGGGCTATTGAATGTGGTATGCTGTAGCCCGTGCAAGAGGTATCCTTATCTTGCCAAGTGTGTTATCGGTATGTCGTGAAATGTGTACTATCTCACATTCTACAATCATTCATGTACATACTTGGGCATGGGATTTGGAATCTGTGTTGAGTCTCCAACCTGGGGTTGTGCATGTGAAATTGTATTTGTATCGCACTAGCACTGTAGTAACTAGTGATAGCATCGTACTTGCTTTTATTCACTAGTTACTGCGCTGTCCCCCTATTTTCTCTTAACCTACCTCTACTGTACTCTTCCCTTTTGTTGTAGCCTGTCTGTGCGTTCCTTTGTTCGCATTGATTATATTTTTTAGGTGGGTCGTTTTTCCCCTTCCGGCATTGTAAACTTCCAGTACACTATGCTTGCGGCACTGCTGGCGTTTCTTTTTCCTTATACTCAAACATGTACAAGACTTGTTTTCGTATAAGGAAATATATTCTGGTGGTGTTTTTGCCAGTGTGGTGTGCTGCCCCTGTCCCAAGCCCGGGAGCCGTCCGAATGGTTATGCCATGCGGACTGCAAAGTGCGAGGGCAACGCTGCAGGGGCGGTGAGAGCGAGAGCGACCACGCTNGTAAAACACCTGCGATCCCTGCCAAAATAGCATGTGGGTTTTCTTGGGGCACTCGCCCCCCGACCTGTACCCTTCTTCTTCATTACAAGATAATCGCTTCACATCTCTTCAGAAAAGTGTTTCCCATCCGCCATACCTGTGGATGCTATTTGCTCCCTATGACAAATATCTCTAGGTACTAATTACAGTACTCTTACTATTCAGCTATAATCACCACCAGTTTAATTATAGTAGTGGAAATGTACGGGTTCTGGGCCACTTTGTTTCATTAACGGTTAGCGAGTTTACACAAAGATTTGATTCCATCTCTTGCGGGTTTCAATTCTATTCTTCCAAAACGTATTTTCTAAGGAAAGATACAACGCGATTAATGACTGTAGAAGGGAATGCAACGCAGGAAAAAAATCTGCAGAAAACAAAAATTAATGCTGGGAACATGCGGTAACGTGTCACGCAAAATAAACTTGCGGGACAAACACTTACGAAGGAAGAATAATAATAGCACCAAAACTTGCAGAAGCGAAAAGTTACTTCAAAATTATCTCGCTGCCAACATAAATAACACTGCATCATAATTCGCATATTTATATTCCCAATGCTTTCTTCGTGAGTGCCAACATTGTTGTTATGTGCTGCCGTAGTATGGAGGTGTGCTTCACGTCGAAAATTTTATACTGTTACAAGATGCCTGAGGGTGTATCTGAGTTCGTGAAGGATAGAGGTCTTAATAAAAATAAAATAACTAAATTTGATTTTATATTTATCCACGCAGCTGTTATTTACAGCATTAAATTATCCGTCTCCACTATTACTATTTTTATTTCTCTGTGAGCGCAATATTTAATCTCTATTTCAACTATAATTAACGTCCTTATTTAAGTATCTATTAGGTTATATTCAATTAACTCCTACTCATCATTAACAACCATTCAGTCTGTCTGATCCCATCAATTTTAATATCTTTCACTCACGCATCCAGTTCAATAGTCCAGCCTGCCAGTCGCACTCTTCGCTGCTCTGATGTTCGCAGTCGCAGATTTTCCTCCCTCTGGTCACTTCCGGCGCTACCAGTTGCTCTTCTCGCTCGTCGTCGCACAATCGCACAGACTCCCGACTCTCGTAAAACTGTCGGCTCGGTGGCCCGACGCACTTTTATAGCCGTTGGCCTCGACCTGGAAGATTCGCCGCACCCCTAGTCACGCTGAAGGAAACTATGGCACTAAACCACTAGAAAATTCTTCAGATAAACGCAGAAATTCAATACAACCAAGGTCAGGAGTCAGCGCCGAAGAAGGGTTATCACGGCGCCTTGCAGAGGTATGCGCGACGGTATGCTTTGTGTAAGAGATACGCGCTTCGTGGTTTATCGCTTACCTTCATTCAAAACATTCTACTGACTTGCCGTCCGTTATCATATCACGACTCTGTCTTCTGCTTCCGATCGCTCGCACGGCAGAGGTAACGGTAAGCGAGCGCGTACCAATACAAAGACGACGACAAACAATATAACTGTGGCTTTGAATTGTATTCAATGTTTCACTGGATTTTTTTCGTTGCTTTTAGTAACTAAAAAAAACACCAAACTAAGGGAACAGCACAACATAAGAAACAATAACAACAAAAGATGTCGGTACAAAACAAGCAACAATAAATTCTTAACAAAATCCTCTTCTCGTAAACGGGTATTAAAGAAAATTATGCACAGGAGTAATTTAATGTTGTTGAGATTAAACAAGATATAAATATTATATTATTATAGTATAACCTGAAAGTGGGAATAGACCTCAGTTCCCAAAACGCTGTGACAAATTTTTTCTCTGTTACGGTTCCAGATTATTTTCTGTTTTTATATCGCATTTTCTTGTATCGTTTGTATTTGTGCCGTCTTCGTCCTGAGTGGGTTGTTATTTCTTGTTCGATGCATATGTTCATTTTATTTTTGCGCCATTTTTTTTAGTTACAACATTCCCGCATATAACATTTTCCTGCATATGAAACCATTACGGTCACATCATTTCTCCACAAGGCTTAGTGGTTTCATTTCCTGCATATAACAAGGTTCATATTTTTAATTTCCTGCTTATAGCATCAGTATTAGTTCAATACCTTGCAGAATCTCAAATGCAATTTTTCTCTTCAGTACAATTTCAGACATAATAACAATGCAGTAGCCTACAAACAGATACCGAAAACAGTTTATACTTGAAATACTAAATATTTTAGAGTTTTTTGCCCTGAACATTACTAACATAACCAAGAGTATATAAGTGAGCAACCATCCATAATGAATGTCACTGTGCATTGGGTCCATGGAATTCTATGGCCCATGGAATTCGGATTACTGGTATTGTTTTGCATCAAATGATTCAGATGAAGATGTTGAAGAACTTGACTTACTGTTTATATACAAACATTAATACATTGGAATTTTGTTTCGCTTGATGTGTTCCTGTTTCCTGCTTATAAAATTTTCCTGCTTATAAATTTTTATTTTACTGACCCATTGAAACATTTTATAACAGGGTTCTACTGTATTTGTTTCTTCTGCATAATAGTGATACTTCATTGCTTAAAATTGAGATGGCTGGAACTTAGTTTTCTGTGCTATATATATATATTTCACTTCTTTCTTTTGTGTTGTCTGTTTTTTTTAATTTTCAGGTATTTTTGGTTGATCTTCGATGACTGGGTTGCTCGCATCCATATATGTTGTTAATACATGTTTGTAGGTGACAATTTTTATCAAAATGTTTCGATTTTTATTTTCCATAGTTATTACTTTCGTTGTTTAGAATTTATCAACAAATTATGTAGTTTTACTTCTCTTGGGTCTATTTTTAATCATAAAGGCAATAGTCAAAGGCCAATTAAATTCTGAATCTATTTCCATCATTCTCATTAAACTTCAAAGACAACAGTGCCTTTGAAATACGCAGCCTTCTTTCATAAAGTATGGCATTGAAGAACTCTGCCGCAGGTTTATCAGCAGAGAAATAAGAACAATAGAGCAAACAACAGTCAGGCCTGCAATTTACGTGTGAGGATTTCAATGAGCAGCAGACTAAGAGATACGGGATATTCCTAATGGATTAAAGGTATACTTTTAATGCAATATTTTCGGATACAGTACACTGCTAAATGAGCAGTTTTTGTAAAACCATGTTAGGTCCTTTACTTCTGCAGCTCGTCGTATGAGCTTATCACCTTGTGCAGAAGTTTCCTTCACTTTGAGTCTTGTGACTCGAGCCGATGCATCGTGCAAGTGGTGCTGAGAAATTGTCACAAAAATCAATGTTTGTTACCATTGGCCCAACTCTTATAACACACACAGTATAACAATAATCTGATTTCAATAGCTATTAACTAAAACAATACGAATAATGTAAAACGGTGGCTCCTGTAGGAGACGTCATAAAAATATCTCTGTTCATGTTCTCGGAGCCGCGGTGGTGCAGTAGTCAGACTACTCGTCTCCCACCAAGGCGATCTGAGTTTGATTCCTGGTGGGGTCACCTGTGCTTTCACATGAGTGGAACATGGCAACGTTGCCATCGGCCGGAGGGTTTACTCGGGGATAATGGACGATACCTGCGACGTTTTATTATTACTCTCGCGGTAGGGAATCACCCTCAATAGCAAATAAGGAGTAGCACGGGTTGACCTAATAACCCCGTTGAGGTTCCTTCTTTACTGTGCAGGTCCTAGTTGGCGCGAGTGAAGAGATTCTGGTTGGCTCTTAACAGCGAGGTTTTGAGAGCCGATGAGGGTGATTGAGGTGAGTATGGAGCAGCGCCGGAATGAAAGGGCGGCGGAAACGGGGTAACCCCTGAGAAAACCAGCAGACCAGCGGCATCGTCCGGCACGATTCCCACATGCAAAAATCCGGGGGTGACCCGGCCGGGGATCAAACCCGGTTCGCCTTGGTGGGAGGCGAGCAGGCTAACCGCTCAGACACCGCGGCCCCGTCATAGTCGGCGTGATGAAGACGTGACTGCCCCTTCGTCGCGACCCTGACAGCAGTCGGCCCGAGGTCAGGCTGGTCGTCACTCGGGTGGGCAGTGCACTGAAGATCGCACCCTGCTGCAGTCCCAAAAACCTGCATAGCTATGAGCACGGAACAATTAAATATTATATCGCAAATAACATAAATTGACTAACTGCGAGGATCTAGCCGGGATGGCACGCTTGCACTCTAAAAAAAAAACCAGAAATAGAGAAACAGGAGCCAAATAACTGAAAACCAGTAATGGAAACGGCTCCACTTGAAATCAGTTCCAGCTTACTAATTTCCACGGAGGCTAAATTCCACTCATGCAAAGTTCGCTCCGTGGCAATGTAAACTGGTGGTTACCTGCACTTCGCAAAGCTGCCAAAATGCACAATGCACATTTATTACCGAAAAGTTAAATAGTTTTACGTGACGAAACGATTGCTATTAGTTTGTCACTATATGTTTTGGTTAACTTAAGTGTGCCAACAGAGTAATGAGTAGTGATCACCTCGGGAACGCATTTGTTTAGGGCACCCACCTCCAAGATATGTTCATGGGTTAATATCGACAAAGTACTTCCATATGATATATTCTACACAAAATTATCCAAGTCTACATCTCAAGGACGAAGGATCGAAAAAAATATTAATAAAACCACTTCTTACGTCGTATCTCCAGACATGACAATGAATACCACACCGTGACTCCGGTTGCCCTTTCATTCGACTGATTGGCCAGTCTGTAGCTGTCTCTTAAATGCCTTTCATACACTAGTATTTCACTAACCGATATTAATGATTGAGGTTTAGGGTGTATGTAAGGGGCGTACTTATACCACGAATAAGTGTAACTTACATATAATTATAATGCAAAAAACTGTATAATTCTTTTCTAACCCAACGACAGCGTCATACATATGGGAAGAAGCTGACTGCTTTGGATGCTGACCTTAGTCTCTGTACAGTTCAGCCCATGAATGTCTCTCTGCAAAAAAATGTCCACTGTCGAGATCGCAGGAACTGGGTGGATTAAGAGGGCGTGGTATGTGTATATACACACACACACGCACATATATATATACAGTATATCAACACTAAACACATTCATAAATATCTACCAGTTTTTGGAAGTAAATATCAAGAACAACCAAGAAACCGCAGACCCAGATAACACTATATTGTAACTCTGTATGAGACAATATTTTTCCAGTGTGATGCATTACCGTAGAGCTATTTCTTACGCCGTGAATGTCTGTTCTAAAGTAATGTATAATTCCGTCAAAATATTTTCTCACACATCAGAAAGAAAGTGTTGTTTAGGATTGCCCTTTCTTCATTTTTCTACGTTCGCTTCCAGGAACCTGCGAATGAGATTAATGTGATCAGCGTTAATTTATGCACGACGCCTTCTTAAGAACGTGCTCCGACATTCCCCACGAACTAAAATGAAAAAAAAACCTTGGGGTAATGGCTGTCAGTAGTGCAGTCGGTTAGGATCATAGACTAAAGATGAGGTAGACCGATCTCGCTGGCTGCACACAACCAGTCTCAGTGCCCCAACATTGACCTGCTGTTCTGCCAAACGGCTATCAAAAATTGTGTAGATTGGATTTGAGGTCAGAACACTGTTTTGTAAACAAATGCTTTGTAATGTTTGTAAAATTCCTCTAGCCAATTTGTAATGCAGTTTGATTGAATTTCAACTTGTAAAATTATTTTATTAGTATCATAGTGCTTCATAGTTGTTGACCATGTGACTTTGACAGTTGTGTTCCTTTGTGGTAGGTCAATGTTAGGTACAAGTGTAGAAGACGAATAAGTAGGGGCAGTGATATTTCCCGAAAATATTTCGAGACAAAATACAGTTCAAAGCACTGTAGGGTCGTCCAGCTTCTTTAATTGGCTAAAAAATGTTCTGGCCCGTGTTAACCGTTTGCGCACGAATCACGAAGGTTCAGTGTCGTAGTTACTTCGTCCTGAGTGGCTTGGTCGAAGACGGACACGGCACCAGCAGCCGATGGAGGTACAACAACAGCTGATGTATGTATATAGTATTGAAGTCTACTGTGTGCTTCGATTTTTACGCGAAAAGTCACTGGTCATACGAATAAGCTGTCTACCTCATCTTTAGTCTATGGTCACCCTCGTCTTGCCGAGTGCGAGTCAGTTATGCTACCAACAGTCTGTGAGCTGCTCACGAGTGACGAGGAAGCCTGACTCCAGGCACGACCACAGAACTGGTTATACAGAAGTGAAACTGCATCACCGAGTACGTGAGAATACGAAGGTGCAGCAGCCGCTTACTACGCCAACTCCAGTCGCACAGGAGCCGCGGTGGCTGNCCGAGTACGTGAGAATACGAAGGTGCAGCAGCCGCTTACTACGCCAACTCCAGTCGCACAGGAGCCGCGGTGGCTGAGCGGCTAGCCTGCGCTCCTCACACGCCAAGGCGAACCGGGTTCAATCCTCGGCCGGGTCACTCCCGGATCTTCGCATGTGTGAATCGTGCTGGACGATACCGCTGGTCAGCGGGTTTTCTCGGTGATCTCCTGTTTACCCCGCCCCTTCATACTCATTTCAACCACCTCCATCGGCTCTCAAGACATCGCTGTTCAGCGCTGCTCAAATATTTCAATTCATTCATTCAATCCAGCTGCACACGCCAGCAAAATGGCGTCACTGTTTAGTACTCATGTTGGAACGGCATGGCTGTAACCTTTTCGCCGGCTGGCGACCCAGCCAGTAGGGAATTTTTCACAGCACAATAGTCAAATACACATAAGGTCCCTTCCCAGACTCTCGCAGAGCGAATCACAGAACGGACACGCCCACATAAAATGAACGGCCTCTATCTGCTCTGTGGCAGGTTGGGAGTTCCTTCGATAGGGCCGTACTCCTTCTATGATTGGTTCTGGCACGAGGCCTTGTGTCTGACTGGCTACTAAGCTGTTATGATTCAGCAAAGGCGTTCCAACCAGCGAACTGCAGCGATGCATCGGTATCAAGGCCAGACGGAGAATCGAATACACGTTATAATTTTTAAAACGTAGCACAGAAGCGCTAGCGAAGCTCCTCTCCCGGTGGCACGGCATTTGTGACAATTACGCCACCAGAAACTATATAATAATACTTGGCAATACTTTGTACGGGGTCCGTCTGTCTGAGGACCCACGCCGAGATGAAGCCATCAAGATGCAGCTTGGCGTGCCGCTCGTCGCTTTCCGACTCACCACCCAGCCTCCGGCGACTGTACCATTCAGGTTAGTCATATATTGTAATAGGCCCAACCTATTATATAATAATTTATATTCAATTTATATCTTATGTAGCATTATTAAATGTATATATTATTATATAAATAATTTATATTACAATATTTAATTTATAAATTTATAATTATTAATACATTATAATAATTTAAAATAAATATTATGTTATTTACATTAAAATCGTATTATACTTTAATTCTTTTTTTAATATCAAAGGTTATTATATTATTATAAGGTAAATATATAAATATATGACTTTATTATACTTGAAATTCATCCTTATAAGAAAATCGCACCTAAAATAAAATGCCTTATATTTATGTACTCACAATAATTATATTAAAACTCTGTTCACTCTTCGCAAATAACTTCAGTTTAAATGATATAACCCTTCCACCCGTCTACAATATATAAGCAGAACCTCAAACAATCCAAAGTAAAACATAAAATCGTAATAGCGTTCTGCGAAATATTTCCAACTAGCTGGGCTACCGACTGACAAGTTGGTTGCCAGGTGCTGACTGGCGAATGGTCTTTCTGACATATTGCCGACAAGTAGCGCCTATTCGCTGGCGTGAGCGTTTGTAGTTCGCGATGTAAGCCGCTGTTTCACTTCTGTATTCTTAAGTATTCTGCAGCATGACTCGAAATTCTCCATCACCGGTTGGGTTATCGCGTGGTTCGGAGCTCACCACAACCAGGAAGTACCTTTGCTTTAGCTTCTGAGTAAATGACCGTGTACACAATTTGAAAAAACGAAGCGTTAAGACTTGAGAAGTAGAACTTGGAGATTTTCCCATCGCCTTGTCCCAAACCTGCTTAAATGCTGAAAGTTTCGCAGTGGGGATGTTCGGAAACTAGAAATACTAGTTCCCAAAACTTACTTCAGTCAGAAAATACACGCGTCAGAAGGAACACATGCTTTCATTTAGGTAACAACGAACTTTCTTGATGCTTCCTGCTTATTAAAAAAAAAAACAGGCGCCATAGAAACATGTACGGTTAAGGAAACGCTTATTTACGTTTGATAATTCTCAAGTCTACTGCTTGCTGTTTGTGTTTTGTTTGCATGAACCTCGTAACCGTGTGATGCGGTACCTAGAATGTAATGCTCTCTGCCTTGCAGTGTGTTCGCAGTATACTTTTTGTCACGAACTACTGTACGCGTTTGCAATCTTTCATTCGGAGCGGAAAAAAAAATCACCCTTGAGAATAGTCTGGGATACAACATTCAAGACATATGATGACTTATTGCTAGGGGCAGTGATATTTCGCGAAAAGATTTCGAGAAAAGATACAGTCAAAAGCACTGTAGGGTCATCCAGCTTCTTTGATTGGCTAAAAAATGTTCTGTCCCGTGTTAACCGTTTGCGCACGAATCACGAAGGTTCAGTGTCGGAGTTACTTAGTCCTGAGTGGCTTGGCCAAAGACCTACACGGCACCAGCAGCCAATGGAGGTATAACAACTGCTGAGGTGTGTATATAGTATTGAAGTCTACTGTGTGCTCCGATTTTTACGCGAAAAGTCACTGGCCCTACTAGTTGCAAACTTTATTCCGTAGCTCTTGAAAAAAAAAAATGCATTTTCAGATTGCTAACTCTTAAAATTGACGGGTACATCTGCAAAATTTGTATAACACAGTACTGTGCTTACCACTTAAAAAAGTCATATTGTTACACGCACCACAACAGAAATATTGCACGCCATTTTACTGTTTGACACCATAGAGGTGATGGGACAATTTGCGAGCGTGACAGTGCCTCCCTTATTAGCCCCTATCTTCTCTGCTTCAAATATGCACATTACCTCAAGGTGCATGGGCGTCTTGAGGTTGATCGATCCCTGACGTCTTTGATTTATTCATTTTTCGCATAAGTTCCATTTCAAATTTTTTTTTCTGGACGAGCATAAATAAATAACAGTTTTCTTAAATTACTCAAATTGTTACAATTTAAATACATTTTTATAATTTTTAAATGGTCACTTTCCGAGAAGAAATAAGTGATTATTTCTTGCATCTGATCATGGAAATGTTACTGGAAACAGCTGGCAAGCAATGCCGACTTTATAAGATGAACAAATATATGACCCCATGCCCTCATATAGGCTGTTTACGGTAAGTTTTGAAAGTCCTGCTTAAGATCTTCTTGTATGCACATCGCGTATTCCTCCGCCGTATATGAACTCAACATCGTCATGGGCCTGATCACTTTGTTCATGCGCAGGTCAAGTGAAACTGTGAAATGATTAGAACAGTAAATATTTTACAAATCTCCTAATTCTTACTGTTATATGCATTGAAAATACAGAAATCAAAAGAAATGATCTCAGACTATTTCAGTATTCATAAATCTTTACCTGACGCTTTCTAATCAACGTCAAGACATGGAACCGTTGTTCCTCCGTCTTTGCCAACCTGTGAAATATAGTGCAAAAATCTGTAACACCGGAAATTCTACGCATTGAAAATGGCAGGAAATGATTTTCACTTCAGGTATGAGATCGCATGACCGGGTACTGGATAGTGACGTGTAAGTGATTCGTCACGAACTATTGAAATAACTTGTCTTGTGATACGAGTGAGTCGTTTTATTTTGGGTCAGATAAAGTCTCTTCAGATAAGTGTTTCCTCGACACTTTCAAGGGGCCTTTCTCACTATCAAAGCCGTGCCCGCAAACACAGATAACTATTTTGTACAGATAACTCGGGACTTTTCAACACACGGGGATTCACGAAGACCATTGTTGTAACACACGTGACACACAAAAATAGGCCAGTTTTATAATAAAAAAAAATAAAAAAACACTGAGAATATATTAATGAGAAAATAACGAACACCACAAAACACATAAAAAATGTCTGTTTAGCTTCACTGAAATATCACGAGAATTCTACAGATCACTGTATACTGTCCATTGTTTACTTCCAAATTTTCTGAAGCCCTGCTAAAGTTTTGCTTACATGATATTCCTCCGCCTCATGCAAACAAAGCTTAACCAAAGGGACAACGGACCGCATTCGTGCGCACTCATTTTAATAATATTTTGCGTAAGAAACATTTCTTACTAGGCATTAACAACGCACCTATTTTCTCTTTGTTTTTATTCATATTAATTATAAACGAAATACTATAATTTATAAAAAATATAAGTAAAAAATTGATTAAACAAACACATTGCGTACTTTAATGTTAACAAAAGTACAAAGTGCTTGAGATACATGGCATATTTATGAAATAACCAAACAGGTCATACATGGGTTGATTTTTCAAAAGTTATATTCAAAAAGTGTTAATGGAACCGCGAATAGACTATAATTCTTTTGACACGAGAGTGTGTGAAAGTATGTTCACCCGTAGGCGCTGTCTGAGTGGGTAGCACGTGAAAATATAAATATCGAGTTGCATACGCCGTTCATACGTAATATTGTAAGTATTGTTGGTGCTGCAGCGACATGCAGTACATTATCTTATACACTGAATAGCCAAAAAAACTGGTACACCTGCCTAATATCGTGTAGGGCCCCCCGAGCACGCAGAAGTGCCGCAAGACGACGTGGCATGGACTCGACTAATGTCTGAAGGTATGCAGGAGGCAATTCACACCATGGATCCTGCAGGATAGTCCACAAATCCAATCCGTGCCAATTTGAGAAAGGGTTGCACGTCTGTCACGTTTAACGATTCTCGTCAGTCGTCGTTTGTCACGTTCTTTCACGATCTTTTTCTTGCCGCAGCGATGTCGAAGATGTGATGTTTTACCTAATTCCCGATATTCACGGCACACTCGTGAAATGGTCTTACGCGAACATCCAAATGTTATCGCTACCTCGCATATGCTATGTCCCATCTCTCGTGTANTTTACCGGATTCCCGATATTCACGGTACACTCGTGAAATGGTCTTACGCGAACATCCAAATGTTATCGCTACCTCGCATGTGCTATGTCCCATCTCTCGTGCACCGACTATAACATCACGTTCAAACTCACTTAAATCTTGATAACCTGCCATTGTAGCATCAGTAACCGATCTAGCTGCTGACCGCATCACGTTACTCTGATTGGTTCCATACCTCTGTTATTTGCATACGCACGCCTATGCCAGTTTTTTTGGCTCTTCAGTGTAGGTAATCCAAAGCAACACCAGGTTATTTACAGTAAAACAATGGGTTGTAAACAAATAAATCGCTCAACTGTTACACAGTGAATGAAGGCGTTTTCAAGTGCATATAAATAAAAAGTGATACTCGGCCTAGAAACACATTGCTTTTAGACGAGAACCCTCCAGTGATGAAATTACTTTGCTTTTCCCATTTATTTCTCCAAAGAGTCAAGTTCTTTTGTGGAAGAAGGAGTGAAATTAGTTATGCCTCTGGCTTAGTGAATGTATGTACGCGTGAGTGCTTACTCGCCTTTAATACTGACTTCCGTGTTCAGGTTGAGAAAAATATGGCCGGATTATTATAGCAGAATCTCAATCGGAACTTTTTTTCAGTAACAAGTAAAAATGTATACTCTTTAGGCCATGTCTCTTTTTTTTATGTGAAACGAAATACTTATTAAAATTTGTCCGAAATTTCCAAAGTTGGCCGTTATTTCTCGTCAGATGGAAAACAAGAATGTGGAAATAAAACAATATACTAAACTAAATTTTTTTTAAAATTAAGGCTATTGTTATAGCGTTTAATTAATTAATTTAATAAATGTATTTCATGCACTATCATAGCCAGGTTTTTAGTTTGGGCGGGGACGAACGTGTGAATTGCTATAAAAAAAAAACCTTACAAATATATTTAATTTATAAAATCAGCAGATTATTTTGCCAAATTTCAATAAAAGTTCGAGTAAAGTATTTTCTCTTATCACATGAATTAAGAAATAAATGTTGCAAAAATTAAAAATTATAATCACAAATCAACCAAACAGTTTTTTTGGTTTCGTAATATAATAATAACGCGTTGTGAGTTCTGCTGTGGCTTTTTTATACAAAAAAGACCAGAACGGGACAATTAATGTGTACACACAAAGTCCCATATTCCTAGGGTCATTTTAAGGGGTTTTTGTAACCTTGAGACCTCTCGGTTATGGAGAGATGGGAGAAAAGACTCTGTTTTGGGGGTAAAAGACGCTCTGCCTTGAGGAGGGAAGAAGGCGGAACTGTTGAAATACACAGCTTAGCTTGGAAGCCTTCCATCTGCTCTAAGAGTTCCACACATTACGGATTGTTCAGTGTTGAGGGTAAATTCAAATCTCGATTGATTCATTGGCCTTTCGGGGATGGGCAAGGGGGAAGACCCAGCCCCTATGGATCACCCTCCTCTTTACGCCGCTAATCTCCATCGGTTTATTAGGGGCAGCGGTGGTATAGTAGTTAGACTACTCGCCTCCCCACCTAGCGAACCGGGTTCGATTCCCGGATTTTTACAAGTGGGAATCGTGCCAGACGATGCCGCTAGTCGGCGGGTTTGCTCGGGGATCTCCCGTTTCCCCTCGCCCCTGCATTCCGGCGCTGCTCCATACTCACCTCGCTTTACCCTCGTCGGCTCTCAAGACCTCGCTGTTAAGAGCCGCCCAGATCTCTTCGCTCACGCACTGAGGCTGTGTTACAATTGGCGCCTTTTGTTAACAAAATGGTCACGTGGTCCGTTTCGTTTACAAAATCTATGGCGTATTTTTGTAATTGGCGTTTTCCGTTTTGTCAGCTTCAAAGATGACAAATTACAAAATACAAATTACCAAACCGCCGCCATATTAGTTTTGCCAGTTTGAAACGTTTAAATGTACATATAGACGATGTTATTGGAATAAACAAATGTGTATTGTACTCACAATATTTATTCCACAAAGCGAGTTGCTGAAATATTTTTTGAAATAGGTATTTTCTCATAACAAAATTTTTTGTTAAGTAACAATTTCACATCATTTTGGTTTCATTTTGTTGATTTTAAATTTTAAACAGCGCTCGAATCATGGCTTTGCGAGCGTNAAATTTTTTGTTAAGTAACAATTTCACATCATTTTGGTTTCATTTTGTTGATTTTAAATTTTAAACAGCGCTCGAAAAACTTTTGGTAATAATTACTGTTTATTTTTAATAAGACATAGTGTACTTTCAATTTTGGAATAATGATAACATCAAAAAACACTACGAGAGTTGAATGTCGAGGTGTTCCGACTAAACCTTACAAAATGCTAAATACAAATGACGGAAAACCAAACTGGAAACGAATCAGAACACGGCCTCACTCATGGATTTGTTGCTCATTCCACATGAATGCTGTGAGAGTAACTTATAAAACTAACTAGTTAGTATAAAGACGTCACGGAATTGTGAAACACGGAAACATTTTTTTTTTTTTTACTACATGCTGGTACACTGCAAACATATTTGCGGGACAGTTCAAATAAAAACTAACGCGATGTTAAAAAACTTTGTATTTTTACAAACCATTATTTGGAAACAAATTACCAAAATTATTATTTTTTTACCGTTAGAAGTAAATTTGAGCAAATTTCAGAACACGTTAGTATAAAACGTATATAACTTAAGTTGAATTATAACGAGCAACTGCTATAGACTTCACGTGCGTGTTATAAAGATGGGGATAAACGATTTTGTACTTTTCATTAAACTGTGTATCGTGAAGATGTAATATTACACTTGTAGTGACAGAAGAAAATGTTTGGCAGCTAGTTTTCAAACATTTGCTCATAAACCGTAAAATATTTTCTTTTCTCTTCACTGTACAAGAATTACAAAGAGTGCCCATTATCGCAAGTACTGTGTCAGACTGGGCGATAAGGACCCGCTTGTCAAAGGTCACTAAGCGTTAATTCCGACGACAGGTTGATGGAAGTCTGGGTGAATCATGGCTTTGCGAGCCTTTCTCAGCGTAAATGCGGGTTTAGTAAGCAAGTGAGTCATGCTGCTGCTATTACCCAGGATTTGTCTTCCGGAATTGCATCAGACGCTAAAACACAGAAGTTTAATAATAATGAGAAATATTAACCTTACAGAGAGCAAAAATTTTCTGTACGTTTTACAAGCAGTTTTTTTTTTGGGAACTAGTTCCCAAAAGTTTTATTGTATTGCTGCAATTAAAATATTCCATCGTTTATGCTTATCAATTTGTAAAATAAATTCGAAGTCTGCAGTACTTGCTTGTAAAAGTGAATTTTAGTTCTGCACATTCTATAGTAACGTGTTGAGAATTTTTCTTTAATTTACTTGTAGTGTTACAGAAATAATCTTAACAACTAGTTTTCAAAATTTTTTTTGTGNAAAAAAAAAAAAAAAAAAAAAAAAAAAAAAAAAAAAAAAGAATAGTGTAACGTGGGGTTAATGAAGCACTTATGAAATAAATCTCTGGAAAAAAAAATGTTTGCCGAAAAAAAATATATATAAGGCTACGCTGACTAATAAGATCTTTGTAAATTTGTCAGCCATGCAGGAAAAGTAGTTAGGGCTACATGTTTTAAGAGGCCCACCGACGTGTCGCTTGAATTGCGTTACAAAGTGTTTCGACAGGCTTTTTTTCTTACGAGACTATTGAACGTGCACGCACCGTACTGATCTATGGAAAGAGCACACATCTCAGATTATGCCTGTCGATTAATTTCAGGACATCATGCATATTACAAACACTACTTCACAGCACTCCAGAATAGCTAAAAACGTTTTTTTAAGGCACCGTATCTAAAAAATTTTGAGTCCGGTACACACAAAAGCAGGGGGAAGTCCCCTAGTGGCGGACGCCTAAGGTTTTCAGACAATAAAAAAAAAACTTGCTTCGAGAAATTACCTTTATTTATGAATTTACTACGTAAACAAAGTTTAATATCAAAATAAATGAACAAAAATGCAATTTCTGCATTAAAAAACCCTAAAAACTTAAATCAAACTTCGGTAAAATGAGTTGCATTCACTGCAAGTGGCAGCTGGTACCGGATGGACTTAACTTAGAGCCCCCAGCGCTGGACATCTTCAAAACATCGTGTATCGTACGCATGTGTAGGCATCTGAACATTCTGGGATATTTGCACATGCTTCATGAGCCCACCCACGGCAGCTGGAGCACTGTATCCAGTCTTCGTCGTGGTCCTCTAAGCACACTACGCAAGTAGTTCCTATGTCAGATATTTGAGTTAACGGTTCCTTGTTCTTTGCTTTATCTCCACTTTTTCCTTTGGCCTTTAAACCTTTGATTTGTTTCCCCTTCTCTTGTAGAACTGTTCTAAACTTATTTCCGATTCCTTTATTTTTGTCCTTAACGTTCTTTTCATTCTCCTTTTCTTCAATAGCAATTTTGTATGGTGATGAAGTTAGAATTTCACTTTTTTCACATTTTCTCTTCCGAGCAACTGATCGTTTATTGGCAGCATCTGGCAATGGCGACAAACTATGGACAATCTGGACAACATCAGGATCAAAGCTAGTCGATGGCTTGGAACTGTTGATTGTTGGTGCTCTCAGCGATATGTCAGGATGTCTCTGCATGAAATCGTAGTAAAAATGCTTACCAGCAGCACCTTTCTCTTTATTAAATCTATGAGGAATCTTCAAAGCTTCAGCCAAGTCAAAAGCAAACTTCAGAAACTCTTTTCTCATCAGCGGCAGACATATATTGGACAAATCTTTTACATGTTCCACTAAAACTTCTTCGTACTCGGGTGAGAAGGTGTTAGTGAATCTACCGATCTTTGGTTGCAACGTTACTTCTTGTCCACGGTTCAATAACGATGTTTTATCATGTAGAGTGCTTTTTGGAATATTGTAGCACAGCGAAGCTTCTCTCAAACTCATTTATTTGGACAAAACCTTGTCTATCGCAGTTTGTAAACTTTGTTGGTCCCATTTTCCTTTTTTTTTTCGACTCTTCCATTTCGATTTCTCTCCGTTCTTCTAGCCTCTAAAACAACGTACAACAATTATTATAAGAAATATATATACAATTGCGAGAAAAAACAACTTTTTTACTGTCCGGCGTTAAGGGACGACTTTGTGTCCGGTACCAGGGGACAAAGTCTCCCCAAAATTACGTGTTTTTACCAAAATGTGTTTGGAAATCAACAAAATCTTTCACAAACTTCGAATATTTATGAAACACTACGTGTGATAATAATTACCATAAACATTTAAACACAAAAACATAGCAGTAGCACTCACTTGGATCTTGCGTGACGCAGTGTGTNAATCTTTCACAAACTTCGAATATTTATGAAACACTACGTGTGATAATAATTACCATAAACATTTAAACACAAAAACGTAGCAGTAACACTCACTTGGATCTTGCGTGACGCAGTGTGTTCCCGCCAAAAGCAGCAATCGACCGCTCCCACCTAGGCCTCGCGCGTCGCTGGCAAACCGCGACCGTGAATCGCTACGCTCCCCCGCGCCCCTTTCAAATGTTTTTGAAACGAACGCGTTGCGACTTGCCGAGATAGTACGAGTGTCCGACACTAGGTGCCGTCCGGCGTTACGGGACTTCCCCCTACTCGACGGACCTGCACTAAACTTTACCACCGATCATATCATATGGCAGGGTCACTGCTTGGCGTCCCAAAGGTATACACGTTGCCGCACGACGAGAACACTGCACGCAAGTTCAATAGCCCTGCGTGTAGAGGCGATGGCGAACCTTATGCGTGTGGCAGACACGTCCTTATCGCTCCCGCGCTTCCCGGCCTCGAACGCGGTAAACAGATCCAGGTAGGCCTACTGAAAGTGTTGCGTCTAAATGCGTGGGCCCTGAATTTATTTTGTTCCGTTTGTTTGTTTTATGGACATGACGGACAGAACAGCGTATTTCTAACATACGTTCTTAACAATTTGGCAGTTACACGCGTTCGGCGCATGAATAAAGAGCGGGTCGTACATACGGTGGTAGAATGCAAAATGGGTGGAAGAAGAGTACATCATCAGCAGGGCTTTCAAAAGTGGTAGATTATCCGCGAACAGCCCGTAGTGACAAACACTCTAGAAGATAAATTGAGATCAAGTGAACATTGCAAACACGCATAGATAGTTCTACAGAAGGAATGAAGTCAGCAATAACAAAGCAAACGGTACAACGGAAACAGAAAAAGTAACCAAACGAATGATCGATAACTCTATGTATGTTTGNGTTCGGCGCATGAATAAAGAGCGGGTCGTACATACGGTGGTAGAATGCAAAATGGGTGGAAGAAGAGTACATCATGAGCAGGGCTTTCAAAAGTGGTAGATTATCCGCGAACAGCCCGTAGTGACAAACACTCTAGAAGATAAATTGAGATCAAGTGAACATTGCAAACACGCATAGATAGTTCTACAGAAGGAATGAAGTCGGCAATAACAAAGCAAACGGTACAACGGAAACAGAAAAAGTAACCAAACGAATGATCGATAACTCTATGTATGTTTGNGCAATAACAAAGCAAACGGTACAACGGAAACAGAAAAAGTAACCAAACGAATGATCGATAACTCTATGTATGTTTGTATGTAAGTAGGCCTATGCACGTGTGTATATTCAGGCAACAACAAAATAACAGAGAAGAACACGGAAGAGAAAACAAGAAATCCTCCGTGTAGGTTGACAGCAACTCGCCTGGCTTTATTTAGATTTTGGTACTTGAGTACGAAGAGATGAGACAGCTGCTTGTACCGCGATCTCCAGCCGCGCAAGTAAGTAAAAAGGCGTCACTTATCAGCAACATGTCGGAACGCCATTCGCCAATCAGCGCATGCCAACCTACTCGCTTCCCGGCAGCCCAGCCAATGAGCAAGGTTAAATTATCAAGGGAAGGACTTCCGGCCTAACTGATAACAACATCCGGGAGAACTTCCGGGACCTACCAGCACGTCCCAACTTGCAACTGACATTCAAGGTCAATCCTGTTTTTGGAAGTGTTAAAGGGATCTGGGGTATCAGGTCATGTACAGTATGCGTATTGTGCTTAATAAAGTGTATGATGTAACAAGTAGTTTTATTTCCCCACCCCANATCAGGTCATGTACAGTATGCGTATTGTGCTTAATAAAGTGTATGATGTAACAAGTAGTTTTATTTCCCCACCCCAACTACTCCGTAGTGGTACTTAGGGCGGCTGATGCTGCGCGGCGCGGAGGCGCGAATATGCAGTTTGAATGATGAACGACTGCAATATTTTCTCGTGATGTTTATGCATAACTGATTAAACAGAAGGATTTCACAAAGTGATTGTGGTGACTACAATTGTAATTTACTTCCCTAGTCCTTACTGTAACACACGGTTACACTTCCAGTCTGCTACAAAATGAACACAAACGATTGAGAAGATATATTTTTGTAGCAACTCTTTTCATTATCGCTTTCGTCGCTCTCTGGCAGCATTTTTGAGTAGCACAGCTCCATAATTTTCACACAACATACAAATTCCTTTACGTATGATACAGGCAATATTTAAATTACAGATAATTAATTTTAAAAACTTTATCTTATCATGATGCAAGACTTTGATTTATCAGGTATTCTTCCAAATGAACCCCTTATATTAACAGGAACTATTTCGGGCACTGAAAGTGTATTGGATGTTACCTTATGCCCTCCCCAATTCAATCTTCGGAAAAGTCATAAATATTTGTTGTTAAGGCTGAAATTTTCTTTTTTTAAAAAGCATCTCAATTAATTCCTATACATTTTAAAGGCCATTTAAAATCTCTGTACATTGTATAAATCTGAAAAGGAAAATGTTATTCAATTATTAATTCACGTGCAACTGTTTCTTTNTAAAATCTCTGTACATTGTATAAATCTGAAAAGGAAAATGTTATTCAATTATTAATTCACGTGCAACTGTTTCTTTCAGTTGAAACTGAACACAAGGTCCGAATTTCGTACTGATGTTGACGGTTTTAGTAAGATGCCATGTTACACAAGGAAAATTGTTCTTTGTTCTTATTCGTTATGTTGAAAGTATGGTATTATTAGTATACTCTGAACGACACAAAGACACAATAAAAAACCACAAAAACAAAGTGGTGTAAACAGAAAGTTATCTGTCTTTTACATTTCGGTTGACAACTAACCTTGGCTTGTTTTTATTTCTGAGTTTTATAGCAATACTTAGGGCCAGTGACTTTTCACGTAAAAACCGGAGCACAAAGTAGACTTCAATAGTATATACACACCTCAGCTGTTGTTATACCTCCATTGGCTGCTGGTGTCGTGTCCATCTTTGACCAAGCCACTCAGGATTAAGTAACTCCGACACTGGACCTTCATGATTCGTGCGCTAACGGTTAACACGGGCCAGAACATTTTTTAGCAAATCAAAGAAGCTGGACGACCCTACAGTGCTTTGGACTGTATCTTGTCTCGAAATATTTTCGCGAAATAGCACTGCCCCTAGCAATACTTGATTATTTTTAATCTATAATTATTTTCCATTCAAGAGAACACTCTGCGGCAAGCACGAGCACTCGCCGCACACAAACTCGGTCGTGCTCGNTAAAATCTCTGTACATTGTATAAATCTGAAAAGGAAAATGTTATTCAATTATTAATTCACGTGCAACTGTTTCTTCCAGTTGAAACTGAACACAAGGTCCGAATTTCGTACTGATGTTGACGGTTTTAGTAAGATGCCATGTTACACAAGGAAAATTGTTCTTTGTTCTTATTCGTTATGTTGAAAGTATGGTATTATTAGTATACTCTGAACGACACAAAGACACAATAAAAAAACACAAAAAACCAAGTGGTGTAAACAGAAAGTTATCTGTCTTTTACATTTCGGTTGACAACTGACCTTGGCTTGTTTCTATTTCTGAGTTTTATAGCAATACTTAGGGCCAGTGACTTTTCACGTAAAAACCGGAGCACAAAGTAGACTTCAATAGTATATACACACCTCAGCTGTTGTTATACCTCCATTGGCTGCTGGTGTCGTGTCCATCTTTGACCAAGCCACTCAGGACTAAGTAACTCCGACACTGGACCTTCATGATTCGTGCGCAAACGGTTAACACGGGCCAGAACATTTTTTAGCAAATCAAAGAAGCTGGACGACCCTGCAGTGCTTTGGACTGTATCTTGTCTCGAAATATTTTCGCGAAATAGCACTGCCCCTAGCAATACTTAATTATTTTTAATGTATAATTATTTTCCATTCAAGAGAACACTCTGCGGCAAGCACGAGCACTCGCCGCACACAAACTCGGTCGTGCTCGAATTCCACGTCGGCAGTTAAAAAAGAACACGGCCAGTGACCTACATGCCGGGCGGGGTATATTTAAGGTTCGACAGCTCAGCTCTATTTCACTGCGCTGGGCCGTTGGTGTTTGGTGAAGCAAACCAGTCCCTAGTGTCTGAACAAAACATACTATATCTGTCTATCGTAGTTCACGTTTTTCTATTTTGGCGAGTGGCGATCCCAATACACGCCCTACGTTCACAGATATAAATCTTTATTCGAGTGGCGGTTCTTAACAACGAGGTCTGGAGAGCCGACGAGGGTGAAGCGAAGGTGAGTAGGGAGCAGCGCCGGAATTCTGGGGGG
>NQII01005579.1:35491-48684 GCA_002778355.1 Clitarchus hookeri
TACGGGACTCGTAATAACGTACGGAATACGGGACTCATAATAACGTAAGGAATAAGCTATAGCGAACTGTATAAGCTGCAAACTCTACTTTCAACACACAGGAGTTCACCACACAGACACACTACGTTTTCATTTGTCTTCCAGAGCTGAGCATCGATCTTGAAACCTCGCAGCGCAGTTCTAACCTCACAAGCATCCACTTCACATATTTAAGTGTGGTTATAGTCTGTTTTCTGCGCGTTGAGCACTTTCGAGAGCATGTTCATACGTCTGCTTCAAGTGGACGTCAACATTCCCCAGGGATTTAACGCCGTACGTTAATCAGCGATAAAAAGCAAATGTTGTTTCTTCCACACCAATTCTTGCTCTAAAGTTCATACAGTAAAAGACAAACCAATATAAGTAATTTAAGCATACACTTTGAATACAGAACAAATGCAGAGAGCTACTGTTCATAATTTAGTGCCAACATCACTGGAGATGATCGTCATTGTTCATGTTAAACTGCACGTAGTTACTGGTAAGGATGTTTTTCAAGTGTTACTTTAAAAGAGCTCAGCCCCGAACCAAACAAGTTATTTCACCTTCGTGTAGGTGAGACCGCGGTGGTGTAGTGGTCAGACATAAATTTTGTCTATATAGAGCCTCATTTCTCTGCCATTTTGTTAGTTATCATAACAAAAGAGTAAAGTTTTTATGTCATATCTCGGAAAACAATCAACAATTTCGTACCAAATTTGGCGAAGAGTTTGTACAGTGGTAGGCCATAATATATGTATATTTTTTAAGAGTGACAGACACTTATTTTCAGAATAGCGTCCATACACTCATTTTAGTTTAATGTGCTATATCTACGAAACTATGATATACATTTTAACTTAACTTTGTATACTGGTAGTATCTATGACAATCATCGAATGTGCTAATACACAACCTTTAATTATGTCCTCTTTTTAAGAAGACCGTTACATGAAAAACATTGAGATTTTATACCATATCTCGAGGACAATTCAACCAATTTCTACCTAATGTTGCACCAAGTAATGCTATAAATGATATGAAAATTGATTTTTTTAGGTGCGGCATTTCTTTTTTTTAATGGTGTTAATGTAAATAATTTAGGTTAGTATATTATATCTATGAAGCAATTTAACGAAAGTCAACTAATTTTTGTACACTGAAGTATTCATTAGAAGCATCAATTATGCATACAGAGATACTGTTTTGCCAATCGTTTTTGCAAAATAGTGCCAGATGAGAAAATAGAACATTCTATTATATTTCTGGAATAATTCAACTAATTTACACCAAATTGTGCACATCATTAGTTCTACATAATGCCATGTGATTTAAGTGGATCTGATAGTAACGTTGAAAATTGCGGCTCTATAAATAGTTTAGATAAGTTTTCCATATCTATTAGATAATTTAACCAAATTCAAAGAAACTTGTTATGTTGNATTAGAAGCATCGTGTACAGAACCTCTTTTTTTTTTTGGAAATTTTGTACGATAGCACCAAATAAGAAAATTGTGTTTTTATGCCTTAATTTTGTAACCAATCAGCCGATTTCTACCAAATTCTTCACATAGGTAGCGCTACGTAAGGCGATGTAAAGTAACTTGTATTAAGTGTCTCAGAGACTTATTTTCAAAATGACGGCCCTGGAAATATTTCAGGTTAGTTAATCCTATCATTCAAAACATTATACTGATTACATTCGAACTCGATGCTCCGAATCCGACCTCCGTAATGCGGTTGATTGCACGGTAGCGTATGGTACGAGGTTTTCTGGGTTAGAGTCCCGGGTAAAGCACGTGTGTATTTGTAATTGCCTTACTACTGCTGCATATGTTTCTGGTTTCAACTCTAATGATATTGATTTCAACGAGACGTCAAGTCCTACCTACCATCTTAGCGTTTAAGAACTTCATTAGAAATAAATTGCACCCATATAGAGGAAAGCAGGCTCATTAGTTATATCTGCAATTTCTTGTTTAGGTATTATTTTGCGTCCGGCCGGATTTTTCGTGGTGATCAAAAATGTCCGACTGTTTTGACTTGAGAANCTTGTTTAGGTATTATTTTGCGTCCGGCCGGATTTTTCGTGGTGATCAAAAATGTCCGACTGTTTTGACTTGAGAAAAGATAGTCTTTGACTTTTTTATTATTTTTATATCATTAGTTTGGTGCAACGAAACATGTTATAGCTGCTTTATCAATATTCACTTTGTAAATGGTGTAAATACATATCTATTTTATCTCATAAATTACGTTGAAAATGTTTAATTTTTTTAATGTCTTATTTAGATTCAGTTTTGAAAGTGCCATTTGTGTTTTTAAAGGTATATAGTGTCTTGTGTTATCTGATAAAGGGAACATTATTTTATGTTACCTATTAAACTTTTGAAAATAGTCGGCTTGAAAGACTAATTATTTGATTGCATTTTTTTAACATTATTAAGACTAAGCTATATAGGAAAATAATTTAATGCATGGTTCTCCAGTTAAAATAATTATTTGTGGTGCTAGTGGAATCGTATTCTCCTCCTTTTGAATGAAATGACCTCCTTATTTATCTCGAGTGTGTGATAACCTTGTTTAGTCGTATAGTTGTCATTTAATAACCATTCAATACTTTTGATCGGTGTCTGTTTATGAACAGCATTTAAGAAATTATTCATGTGCCAATAGTAGTTTCCGTTTTCTATTTCTGTCACAAATGCTTTCCTTTAAAAGTGAAAAAAAAAAGCTAATACGAGTGTTTCAAAATCATTTACAGCATGGAACATCCTGTACAGGCTACTTAGCACAGCATAGGGACATTTAGCACACCTTTGTATGTATTATTACATCATAAAATTATAGAGTCATCACTGATATGGTCTATTTTTGGTTACTTCCAACTTTTCTGACGACGTGCTAAAGTTCTACTTTCAGGCTATTCCTCCGCCTCATGCAAATAAAGCTCAACAGTAAAGAAAACTATACTAAAAGGACAATGCTCTGAATTCGTGCGCATTCAGTTCAATGATATTTCGGATTAGAATTATTTCTTACTAGGCATTACAAACACACCTATTTTATTTCTGTTTTTATTCACATGATATATGTGATATATTTAGGAAACAACCAAACACGTCATATACATGGGGTGAATTTTCACGACGAGAGAAATACTTCCACACCATTTCAGTGGATTGCACGTAAAGACGAGCGCTCCCATGCTTCTGGGCTTCGGACACGCAAAACACGTCCAGTCAACCAGACGACGTCCTTAACATCTCAATCTGCATTTTAGTGCGCTGTAGTTCACAGTTAGTTGTGTGCTGGTCTTATGCGTCATGCCTGTGACTATATATACAGGGTGATTCTAAAATCACGGGACAAACATTGAGTGGTGGTAGAGCTCACTAAAACAAACAATTATTGTATAGGAATATATAGGCGGGAGAGACGCGTTGAGGCACAAACACAAAAACATAACACATTACCGGAAACATAAAATGTTCATTAGCAGCATACTTAACGAGTGATTCCGTACAGAAAATGTTAAAACAGTTGCTGGAAATGCATCCACCAACAGTCACGCATGCTTGGCGACCTCTACATATGGCGTGATTGGCTGACAATGGTGGCGTGCGTGAAATACCCGGCGTATTTGAATCTGTTCGCCAATCACTCCGCCGACGCTACCAAGCTTGCATTACTGTCGGTGGTAGCAATTTTGAGCAATTATTATAAACATTGCTGTAAAAAGGCATTTAGCGGCGACGTTGTAAATAAACAATGTACTCCTATACAATAATTGTTGGTTTTAGTGAGCTCCACCACCCCTCAATGTTTGTCCCATGATTTTAGAATCATTATATATATATATGTGTGTGTGTGTGTATATATGCATATATATATGTTTCTGTTTAAGGAAGTGTTTGGAGAGAGTGACCAATCAGATAACGACAGTAAATGTTGTTGGTGGTGAATGGAGTTGAGAGGTTCAGTTTGCTCTTAACATCGGGACCTTGAGAGCCGATGAAAGTGAGTTGCATCGGAACGCAAGGGCAGGGGGAAACGAGAGATCACAGAGAAAACCCGTGGACCAGCGGCATCGTCCTGCACGATTCCCACACGTGCGAAAATCCGGGGGCGATCACTTCGGGAATCGAACGTGGTTCGCCATGGTGGGAGGAGAGCAACCTATTGGTGGTGCACCACCGCGGCCATGCTGTTGTTGTTGTTATTGCTGTTGTTGTTGCTAAACTGGCATTTACAGTAAATTTAAAATTTACAGAATGTGAGCAGAGTATCAATATTACTAGTGAATATATGTTTGAATAACGAGTCTTCCCACCAAAATATGCCAGTCTTGAACAATAACACGGCAAATGCTGGTTTGGTTATAAAAGTGAATTTGTAGTTATCAATAAGACCGCAATATGGTAGGTTTGTTGTTAGTTTTTTTCCCGCTGCAATTAAGAATTGTCACGTATACTGTGAACTGCAGCATCAGGAGGCTTGTCCCCATGGCGATGCAGACGATGGCTGTACCATTCTAAATTCATAAGTTTTCATTTTTTTCGTTTACGTGGCGGGGACGCCGGACAAGTAGAAGCCCTACACCCAGCGTGATTCGATTATTTCCTAAGCTACGAGTCGCCTGCGTGTGGTTCGGATTCCGCTATAATGCCGACACTCCGTGGTCTACGACATCTGTGTATAATTTTGCGACGTCAATTTGGAATCGTTTATTCCCGAGTACAGACAGCTTTTTCTTCCGTTATCCCGACACTTCAAAGATCAGACTCCGAAAAAAATACTCCCGCTAAACTGGGCGTACGTTAACTTAAAATCAGAGCATAGGAAGTACAGTGCAGACTCGGTTAACCGTCGCCCCTTTTAACCGTGAGTTTCTGTTAACCATCAGTAAACTGGCACGACAAGTAAAATAATAAAATTGGATACAAAAAACAAACCTAATAAACTAAAAATGAAATAACTTTTTTCTCGCTTCACATTAGATCAAATTAAGCACATTATTGAGTTGAACAATACGTATACTGTACTGTAATACTTTTGTCAATGAATACCCAGTAAAAATACATTCTGTGCAGGTGCGAATGCAAATGGTAGACATAGGTTTCCTTTACTAATCATTGGGAAATCAAAAAAGCCCCGAGCTTGAAAAAATATGAATTTAAACTTTTTACCTGCCAAATGTTATGCACAAAAAAGTGCCTGGATGAGCCAGGATATATTTAATGAGTGGTTCCACAGTGTGTTTGTGCCAAATGTAAAATCACATTAAAAATCGATCGGATTGCCTGAAGAAGCCATGTTATTAATGGACAATGCACAAACTCATCCTTCTCATGACTTACAAAGTGACGATGGAAAAATTACGTGCCACGTTTTGCCTGCTAACTCTACCCCACTAATTCAGCCCATGGATCAGGGTATTATTGAAAGCATGAAGCGACGTTATCGAAAATGCTTTATTCAAATAGTTGTTTGCGATAGGGATGAATTAATAAGTGTAAAGCAGTTTTGAAGGTCATACACTATTAAAGACGCAATTTTGAATGTCGCCAAAGCCTGGCAGGATATACCAGAATACACATTAAAAAAGGGCTGGAACAAACTGTGGCCTGAGACTGTAAACGAGAATGAGGCCATAAACGAATCTGGAAATTATGGGGAAATTTTACTTCTGCGTCAAGGGATTCCAGGTGGAGAAACACATCTATAGGTGAAGTAAATCAATGGCTGGGAATTGACAGATTTGACGGAGGCTTTGAAATATTAAATGATGAACTTGTATTAAGTGTAACACAAGAGGTAGAATGTTTAAGTGAAGAAGAGGATGATACACTAAAGGATTGCCCCAAAATAATTAGCCACAGTGACGCTGAAAACATGTTTTCCAAGTGCATTGAATGGTACGAGCAACAAGAAGAGGCAGACTCTACACAGATATTACTCCTACGTAAAATATGCAACACGACAGCAACAAAAGCCCGTGGATTATTAAAACAAATGAAAATGACAGAAATTTTTTTTAGGTAGAATTATACTACTGAACATATACATAATAGTACTGTATTCAATTTGGTTATTTTATCAACATAATAAACATAAGTCTACAATATTTAATATCAAATACATACTGTGCTGTACGTACTTCTATTAATTGCNTCTTGTTTAGGTATTATTTTGCGTCCGGCCGGATTTTTCGTGGTGATCAAAAATGTCCGACTGTTTTGACTTGAGAGAAGATAGTCTTTGACTTTTTTATTATTTTTATATCATTAGTTTGGTGCAACGAAACATGTTATAGCTGCTTTATCAATATTCACTTTGTAAATGGTGTAAATACATATTTATATTATCCGTCTAGTCTCTCAGCCGTCACGGTGACGGCCCCGAGACTGACGGATAATGGAGACTCCACTGTACACACAAGCGAGATTGTAGTGGTGGCCTTTGATGTGGGCGTACCCATTCTCTGATTGGCTGCGCAAGACTCCGGGAAAGGGTATTGTATCTGATTGGCTAGTGCGTGTTGCGAAATATTACCTACTGGCTGGGCTGCCGACTGACATTCAAGTTAGCAGGCGCTGATTGGAGAACGGCGTTCTGCCATGGTTTTGGTCAGTGACGCCATTTCGCTGGCGTGTGCTGCTGGAGTTCGTGGTGTGAAGGCTGTTTCGTCTCTGTATACTTACACATTCTGTGGTAAAACACGACAGTCATGTCTGCAGTAATGTTGAAAACCAATTATAAGATCTAATAACAGGTCTTACCTTTGATTAATAAATGGCAATCTTTAAATATGCAACCACTGAAATTGTTTTCTTTTTGTCTAATTTTACTCTTTCGAGTGAAAAAGGCGGCAGTTATAGTTTATATATATATTTCTAGAAATATAATTTTATCACTGCTCAGCAGCCAGGTCTTGGGTGCCGGTGGAATGTAAGGGTGGGGGAAATAGGAGTGCCCCGAGAAAACACACCAACCGACGGCCACGTCTGCCACGTTTCCCTCACGCGAAAGTCTGGTCGGCCTCACCTGGGGATCAAACCGTGATTAGCCCAAGTGAGATGTAGTGATCTGACTACTTCTTCTTTAAAATTTTACTTTATTGACCGTTACGTTTGACATGCGAGAATGTTTGTTGTCTTGAGGGTGGCTCAGACTGACGTACACAAATATACATCCATGCCTTACCCGGGACTTGAACCCGGAATCTTCGCGTCGTAAGGCGGCGCGCTACCAACTGCGCCACGGTGGTCGGCATTACTCCACCACCGCAGCCCCCGTATACTTGTCAGTTTTCCTCACGGGGATCTTTATTTTGACAAATTACAAGCACAAAGAAGAAACTATAACGAATTTTCAAAAATAGATGTTATAGCAGTAAAGAATCTATCGTTACACGTAATAGCAGCGACCAGTATAAACGCAGCGAAAGCGATTTATCGGACAGATACAACCAGTGATATTTTTAGCGCAGTTTCTTTACACGCGCAGGATGCAATACACTATTTATATTGCTTCGAGAAGAAATACAATTCTGGTTTGTCGCCTTGTCTTCATAAATGAGAGACATAGTTGGCTGTCTTCATGTCACTGAAAAAAAAAATTTATAAGTGGCTACAAATACTGTTTGGTTAATGCTTTCCAAGGCGAAATTTTGTTTTTGGTAAAAAACATATTGCGGTGCCAAATAAAACGTAGATTGACTAGTACTAAAGCTATTTAGCCCCCACTAACATATTTGTTCATTGAAATAACGTTTATTTGCTGCCACGAAATATTTAGTTGGTTGGAACAGCATTCATGTTATCCACAGTAAAACATCTTGCTGCGACTGCAAAACTACATCCGTTGTATTCTGCGCATGCGCTCTGGCATATTTGAAGTGGCCGCCTTCTGTCTGGCAACGACGCCATATTTGTCTGTGTTCGGTTCTTTGCATCAGCTTACGAACTAATTCACGAAGGATATTCTGAAGTACTTATGAAGGGATTATATCATTTCTTTATTCCAAGTAAGTAAATGTTACACGTAAATGATTACAGAAAATCAACTTTCCATGAGGTGAAGTGTGCAAGCCTTGTCGCGTGTGCCACGTATTAGATTTAAGTTATATGCATGCTGAAGAGAACGCTTTAACGTCGAGCAAGGTAGCGTAATGGTAACACGCTGAGCTCGCATTTGGGAGATCGAGGGTTCGAATCCCTCTCATGACGATTTTGAATTTAGAGTGGAATTGTTGTTAGACTATACCTTCCTACGAGAGCCCACAACCCGCAAAACACCTGTGTGAACTTCACTAACCAGTTTTGCTGCAATCATCGTAACATTTTCGCTGCGACTAACGAACAAATTATTGCCTACAAAAACACCGAANGAGTGCCCCGAGAAAACACACCAACCGACGGCCACGTCTGCCACGTTTCCCTCACGCGAAAGTCTGGTCGGCCTCGCCTGGGGATCAAACCCTGATTAGCCCAAGTGAGATGTAGTGATCTGACTACTTCTTTAAAATTTTACTTTATTGACCGTTACGTTTGACATGCGACAATGTTTGTTGTCTTGAGGGTGGCTCAGACTGACGTACACAAATATACATCCATGCCTTACCCGGGACTTGAACCCGGAATCTTCGCGTCGTAAGGCGGCGCGCTACCAACTGCGCCACGGTGGTCGGCATTACTCCACCACCGCAGCCTCTGTATACTTGTCAGTTTTCCTCACGGGGATCTTTATTTTGACAAATTACAAGCACAAAGAAGAAACTATAACGAATTTTCAAAAATAGATGTTATAGCAGTAAAGAATGTATCGTTACACGTAATAGCAGCGACCAGCATAAACGCAGCGAAAGCGATTTATCGGACAGATACAACCAGTGATGTTTTTAGCGCAGTTTCTTTACACGCGCAGGATGCAATACACTATTTATATTGCTTCGAGAAGAAATACAATTCTGATTTGTCGCCTTGTCTTCATAAACGAGAGACATGGTTGGCTGTCTTCATGCCACTGAAAAAAAAAATATATATATTTATAAGCGGCTACAAAAACTGTTTGGTTGATGCTTTCCAAGGCGAAATTTTGTTGTAAAACATATTGCGGTACCAAATAACACGTAGATTGACTAGTACTAAAGCTATTTAGCATTCACTAACATATTTGTTCATTGAAATAACGTTTGTTTGCTGCCACGAAATACTCAGTTGGCAGCAACAGCATTCATGTTATCCACAGTAAAACATCTTGCTGCGACTGCAAAACTACATCCGTTGTATTCTGCGCATGCGCTCTGGCATATTTGAAGTGGCCGCCTTCTTTCTGGTCACGACGCCATTCTTTGCATCAGGTCTCGAACTTATTCACGAGGGATATTCTTAAGTATTTATGAACGGGTTATATAATTTCTTTATTCCAAGTAAGTAAATGTTACACGTAAATGATTACAGAAAATCAACTTTCCATGAGGTGAAGTGTGCAAGCCTTGTCGCGTGTGCCACGTATTAGATTTAAGTTATATGCATGCTGAAGAGAACGCTTTAACGTCGAGCAAGGTAGCGTAATGGTAACACGCTGAGCTCGCATTTGGGAGATCGAGGGTTCGAATCCCTCTCATGACGATTTTGAATTTAGAGTGGAATTGTTGTTAGACTATACCTTCCTACGAGAGCCCACAACCCGCAAAACACCTGTGTGAACTTCACTAACCAGTTTTGCTGCAATCATCGTAACATTTTCGCTGCGACTAACGAACAAATTATTGCCTACAAAAACACCGAANTAAATGATTACAGAAAATCAACTTTCCATGAGGTGAAGTGTGCAAGCCTTGTCGCGTGTGCCACGTATTAGATTTCCGGTATATGCATGCTGAAGACAACGCTTTAACGTCGAGAAAGGTAGCGTAATGGTAACACGCTGAGCTCACAATTGAGAAGTCCGAGGTTCGAGTCACTCTCATGACGACTTTGAATTTAGTGTTTAATTGTTGCTAGACCATACCTTCCTACAAAAGCCCACAACCCGCGAAACACCTGCGTGGACTTCGTTAACCAGTTTTGCTGCAATCATCGTAACATTTTCGCTGCGACTAACGAACAAATTATTGCCTACAAAAACACCGAANTAACCAGTTTTGCTGCAATCATCGTAACATTTTCGCTGCGACTAACGAACAAATTATTGCCTACAAAAACACCGAATTTATTGGTCATTACAAAACTGTTTTTTCAGTGATTATAAAACTGCAATAATTCGGCCTGGCATACCTATAATTGTTCCTTTTTTTTAAGAGCTCCAACAATTTCTCAGGAATTGTTTTGTTTGTGCAGTATGACAACCAACATTACAAACGCTTCTTCTTTTGTTATCCCCATTAATTTAAAAGTAAATGGCGATTTTCAGTACCGTAAACCCAGGTTTCTTTACACCCGCTGAGATATCTTTGNCCCATTAATTTAAAAGTAAATGGCGATTTTCAGTACCGTAAACCCAGGTTTCTTTACACCCGCTGAGATATCTTTGAACCACCCAAATACTTTTTTTTTGGTGCAACTTGGCAAAGGGACAGCGAGCCGACACTATTAAGGTTTAATTCTTAAAGTAATACTGCATTTCATACAAGTAGACTAAATTTTGACAGACAATGTGACCAACCTACACACTACGAAAAAAGTAAATGCTCTTGTTTACAAAATTCTGTATCATCTGATCAGTTGGTTGTGGGATGTGTGTTGTTATGATGGCGATATTTATGATGATTATGGAATAAAATCGTACCCAGAACTTAAAGTTGTAATTCAAAACTGAAATTATACTTACAACATTTGTGGTTTAAATTATGCTTTTAAAGTAAATTTTTTTTTTTTTTTTTTACTTTTGGCGAATTGGTTTAAAATAATGTTTAGCAATTATGGTGGAGCATGTGGACAGTAACGAACAGTGAAACATTTTCAGCTCTTGTCAAACGTCATTATGCATGTGATTTTTTCGTTACGTTATGCGCGTAATTTAGTGGTGTTATCGGAATATTATGTAGGTAGTTAATGATTTTTATATTTACTTTCATTAAGTCTAGTTTGTTGTAGGAGTGCATTTTTAGTACGTTTTCTTGCGTGAAATGTAATATTATCGACATGGCTTGGTCCGCCATTTTGGCACCATCATGTAGCGCCAACGTGTATTTTCGTTCCGTAGTTTATTAGTGTCGGGAAACCGGTAAAGTGTCGTATTTACTGAATTATTCTGCGAATTATTTCGTATCGGTGGCAGACAAACGTGTTCACAGAACAACATGCGTTCAGGAGTTGCAAATAAGAATTACAAACCGTCAAGTCAGTGTGTTTTGTAAACAATGTATTTCCAAACGGTTATTAGAATGTTTTAAATGTACGTGGCCTATAAAACCATCATTCCAAATTTCTTTTGTAGTGTAAAAACAACACGTTTATTGTATGGTAGATCCAACAAATGTAAGGTTGACTTCACCAAAAATATTTACGTACGTACGGAATGTGTTTAATATTCGCATCGATACGAACACATAATATATATCGCGTTTTCTTCTTTCGGTGAGGTTAAAACTTTACAGGTTATAACCACGTGAATGTTACTTCCGTGCGAACAAAATTTTTTGCTGTTCCGTTAAAACAACATGTAATTCAGAATGATGGGTACCGTCTCGTAAGAAGTGCTGCAAAACAATGCCATCTCTTGACATACGTTAAACTAAAGTATCTCCCAACCCCATCCACGCACAATAAAATAAACAGAACCTCAGCAGTATCACATGGCCGTAACAAAAATAAAGTAAGCTGGAATGGTAACCAACGTTGATCATAGCATTTATTTACACACATAGTTTTCTTCACAGATAGAACAGCTGTAGCGGAAGGATACATTGTCGCCTCGCTACGTTTCTGGAACTGTCAAAACGTAGCAAAATGATGTGAAATCGAGTATGTTTGTCAGGTAATGTTTGCTGTTAATTTACCTAACGACCCAAAGTAAACTCTCGGAATGGTTCGACGCTACCTTCCTAGGTGCAAAGTAAGCAAGGTTTACAGGACGCGCTAACAGCATGTTCGCAAAAGAATTCTGTGAACAGAAATCTCCTCGTAGCTGAAGTACTTGATGAAGTAAAGAAAACTGCGGTTAGCGTGTGCCCAGCTGCCGCAACTGGGTCATTAGTTTTCGAATGTTGGCAGGANATGAAGTAAAGAAAACTGCGGTTAGCGTGTGCCCAGCTGCCGCAACTGGGTCATTAGTTTTCGAATGTTGGCAGGACATCTGCTCGGCTGTGTTGCTTTGTCTTTCCGGCTGTTCTCTTTCAGACGTGTTCTTTCTTAACGCGACATTAGTCGACACGCATGAGCCGGTGGTTTTCCCCAATAGTTTTCTTTTCTGCTTANCGTGTTCTTTCTTAACGCGACATTAGTCGACACGCATGAGCCGGTGGTTTTCCCCAATAGTTTTCTTTTCTGCTTATTTTTTCTCTCAAAGAAACAAAGTTCTTTCCCGAATGAAAAAAGAAATGGCGGCGACTTCGTATATCTCTGTGTGCTAGGGTTGCCAACTGTCCCGTAGTGTACGAGACATTTCCCGTATCCTAGGGCTGAAAGAATTATCCCGTATGGAAAGAGGGTGGAACGTCAAACACCCCTTATCTCAGAATCCTTTGAAAATAAATTTAATATTAATAACCTGAAGCAAAAAACTGGACAAGTATGCATTTTTCTACATGCAACTTTCATTTTGTTGTTTTACAGGATATTTTTGTACAACGCCACGACAAACTCCGGCAGGTTACTCCTCGAGAAAATAAAGACGAAACTGTATGTACACATTTCCTCTAAAGTAATTTTTAAAGGAGCTGTGCACCCCCTCCCCCGGTTCATCCCATTAAATTGAAAAACTACTTTAAAATGCTTTTATGGGCTTTTACGCTGCCTACCTGTCAGGCAATGAACATTTTGTTTTGAGAGTTCCACATGGAGTGAGTGAGTGAAGAGATTTGGGCGGCTCTTAACATCGAGGTCTTGAGAGCCGATGAGGGTGAAGCGACGAGGGTGAGCATGGAGCAGTACTGGAATGCAAGGGTGAGGGGGCGGGAGATCCCCAAGAAAACCTGCCGACCAGCGGCATCACCCGGCACGATTCCC
>NQII01005579.1:52974-80596 GCA_002778355.1 Clitarchus hookeri
CTCCCGTCCCTACCGCGGGCTCACATAACATTTAGTTTTAGAGTAGTTAGTAAAAAAAAAAGGTCTGCAGTCTGCGGCAGCCACCTGGCGAAGTGCGGCAAACGGTGAACGGGCCATCGAGAGAGACGAAGAAGACGGGTGGCCGACGAAGGTGTCCAGTGTCTGCGGCGGCCATGAACGAGAGTGTGCGAGTGCTGTGGAGGGCGAAGTACCCGGCGAACGGAGAGCTTCTGTGTGTCGGAACACTCGAGGCGCTGTAGAACATTCCGGGCGGGAAAGACTGGTGATATCTGGACAATTCATTCCATAGATTAAAGACGAGGTGCACCGATCTCGCTGGCTGCGCACAACCAATCCCCGTGTCCCGACAATGAACTGCTTTGCTGCCAATACGACTAGCAAAACCGGCGTAGATTGGATTTCAGGTTAGATAACTGTTTAGTAAACTAGTGCTTTGAGATGTTTTTATACTTCCTCTAACCAATTTGGAGTGCAGTTAAATGAAATTCTAATTGGTAAAAGTATTTTATACATATAGAAGTGCTTGTCTTTTGAAAATAAAGATATATACAAACTTGTTCATCACTTTGACAGTTGTATTCCTTTGGGGTGGGTCAATGTTGGGTACAGCAGACGAATAAGCAGTCTACCTCATCTTTAGTGTACGACTGTAACAAAGTGGGACTGATGCAGTCTTGACTGTAAAAACAGGAACTGTCAGATATTAAATATATAACTCTTAATAGTTGTTCAATATGAATTGATAAACTGTTTATAGAGGCTTATTTTGCTATCTGATTGTATTAATTTCTGTTAGGTGACGGGCGATTATGTAAATATAGGTAAGTGATAGCCATTCATTTACATATATTATGTTTCGACTATTTCTTTTGTAAATTGTTTATAAACAAGTTAGGAAATTATTATTAACTCTTTTATTTTACTAAGACCTACATCTCTTAGAGAACGTGGTTACGCCCATAGGCTTATGAAAAATTGTTACAACATTCTTTCGCTGGAAGTTCAATCTTAACGCAGTCAATATGTCGATCACGCACAATGACGTGTTATTCTACAAGGAAAGATGAGTAGAAATGATGTATTCGCCCGCGGAAAACACAAAACTTGGATACTTTTTCAAATATTACGTGGAAACTACAACCAATGTTTAAAGTTGTTTATGTTAATGAAAAAGCAATTTTTTTTCTATACATGTGACGAAAATCTTAAAATTATAAGTTCATATTATGGCACGTACTACTTTCAGCAAGTGCTGCCAACGTGAATGCATAAACAAGCGGATTACGAATTACAGACATGTAAAAAAAAATATCTATAGTAGAGTGCTGCGCATGCCAGTTTTAAAGTGAAGGCCAATTTCTTAGTCACAACACAGAATGGCTGTTTTACTATAATATGTACTTGTCATTTTCTCTGAACTCTTGAATAGTTCATCTATTTCCATACATTCTGGCTTTAACAGTTCTACATTTACTCTGACCGAATTTTAAAGTACAGTGATCACGTGAATTTGACAGTACTATTGTCATGCTGTGAGGCAGAGTTGGGAGCATGCGCAGAAGACAAATATCAATCTACTAAATCTTTACCATATGTCTCTGCGTATCTGCTACTAAGTTGGTGGTTCTGTCGGTCTCTTTCCAGCTTGTGGAGACGATAAGTGACATAACGACGCTGCGGCCCCGAGAGCAGACGACAGGAGCGACAGACACAAATATTGCGCAGTCAGTTGACAGTGATAAATGAACCGGAAAGTGCGCGTCTAGCTTTCTGAGAACTAAAGAAAATATACCCTTGGAGATGAGCTCATTTCCGGTGGTCCGTAGCGATGACTCATCGTCATGATCCGGGTTCAGAAACCAGTACACATTATTTTGTATAGTTTATCCGCGGTATCTTCACATACTTTTAAAATCAAATCTTTGAAAAATGACCTAATATAACGTGTTTGGTTCCATCGTAAAATTTGTCAGTAGTTAGAAATGGTTCCTTCTGGCCCACCTGGCGTTCAGACGGTGACGAGGGGACGAGCCAGCAGCCATCTTAGATAACATCAAGCAACAACCTCCTGCTGTCTCTTTTCTTGCCGATGTAGGCTATGTTGGATTTACCCTCCCGCTCTGTATATTCCTAGCCAACAGTGGCCATCTTGGATACCCCCGCTTTACGTTCTTGCATTCGGTGTGGGGGCTTTCCTCAGAGTCCTCCCCATATCTTTTATTTTCTCACATTATCTCATTACTTCCCACCAGATTTCCGCAATTCACGCTCTTGCATTGCTTGGGGAGGGATTTCTATGTGCTATCCCTCCCAGGTCCCCAGAGCTTTCTCCATTATATACCTCCTGCATGTGAAGGGTTTCCCCCGTGCTATACCACCTAGGTAACCGCCATGATGCCAGGCTATTCCTACCAGGTCCCCACTGTGATGCCAGGGTTTTCTATCTGCTATTCCTCCTAGGTTCCCACGGGGACACCAGAGTTCATCTCCATTCTATCTCTCACGAGTCGCCGACACAATGCCAGGGTTTTCTCTATGCTATCCCTCCCAGGTTACCACCAGGATGCCAGGGTTTTCTTAGTTCTATCCCTCTCAGATCCCCAAACGATGCCAGGCTCTAACACAGGGGCTTGCCTCAGAATTCTCCCAGTCTCCTTCCAGCCTCACGTATGTTCTCGCTATCCCCACTTCACGATCATGCATTCTGTATGGGGGAGGTTTTTTACATGCTATCCCTCCTAGCTCCCTGCCAGGATGGTAGGGTATTCTCCACGCTATCCCTCCCAGGTACCCGCCAGGATTCCAGGCTCTATCAAAGGGGGTTACCTCAGACATCTCCCAGTCTCCTTTTTTCATCTCATCCATTCTCGAAGACCCCACTTCATGTTCTTGCATTCTGTGCGGGGGCAGGATGCATTGAGATCCGTGACAGCATAGCTCATTGGGTGCTTACTCATAATCCGGTAGCGTATGAGCACTGCCAGCAAATGGGCATCTGTACAATGCCCAGGAGGTGTGCAGTATATTACATGCACACTGACACGCCTCTACCGTGCAGTGAGGACCAGGTGGTGACCCATGTCATGCTGCATGATGCCTAACTCCCCACATATGGAGGTTTTACTCCGTGCTATCCCACCCACATCCTCACCAGGATCCCAGACTATCCCTACCAGGTCCCCACCATGATACTAGGTTTCACGAACTAGCATTTCATGTTGGGGGTTTTCTCAGAGTCCTCAAATTCTCCTTTATTTTCTCACACTCACTAATTCCTTCCTACCAGATGACCCCACTTCTCGCTCTTGCATTCTGTGTGTGAGGTTTTCACCATGCTATCCGTCCATGCCGGCATCATCCATCTTGACTGACGAATGTTCTAGTTCATTGCACTGTCATACAACTTCTCTCTTCATGGTCTATCGTTCCACCTTGGTTTTCTCAAATTCCTCCTGGTCGCCTTTCACCTGACATCCTGGCAGGGACAAGTCTTATACTCTGTCATTCCAACTAGGTTTTCTCATATTCCTTCGAGTCTCCTTTCACCTGGCGTCCTGGCGGAGACGAGTCTAATGCTCTGTCATTCCATCTGCATGAAATGGACCGAGACGTCGCACCGTGCGGCTGCCAGGTACGTCCTAAGCCCACCTAATAGCATAGTTGACAGTAATTTCCGAACAATTTAAGAAACAACCATCAAATTCACAACATCGGCACCACCACCGATAACGAAAAGGGCCGAAGTCTCAAGTATGCCCTATTCCTACTTGAAGAATAGTTGGTTGTAATTTCCGAACCTTTTAAGATATAGTCAACAAATTCATAATATAGACAACAACCCCGACAACGAAAATGACAGCAGGGTCAAGTATGCCTTAAGCACACTTATAAGCATAGTAAGCTGTAATTTCCGAATTATTTAAGATACAACCACAAATTTCATAACATAGGTAATAACCCCCTATGACAAAAAGAAAAGCAGGGTCAAGTATGCTATAAGCACTCTTATANCCTCATATTCCTTCGAGTCTCCTTTCACCTGGCGTCCTGGTGGAGACGAGTCTAATGCTCTGTCATTGCATCTGCATGAAATGGACCGAGACGTGCCAATGCACGTTAGCCTAGAGTCGCACCGTGCGGCTGCCAGGTACGTCCTAAGCCCACCTAATAGCATAGTTGACAGTAATTTCCGAAAAATTTAAGAAACAACCATCAAATTCACAACATCGGCACCACCACCGATAACGAAAAGGGCCGAAGTCTCAAGTATGCCCTATTCCTACTTGAAGAATAGTTGGCTGTAATTTCCGAACCTTTTAAGATATAGTCAACAAATTCATAATATAGACAACAACCCCGACAACGAAAATGACAGNTGTAATTTCCGAACCTTTTAAGATATAGTCAACAAATTCATAATATAGACAACAACCCCGACAACGAAAATGACAGCAGGGTCAAGTATGCCTTAAGCACACTTATAAGCATAGTAAGCTGTAATTTCCGAATTATTTAAGATACAACCACAAATTTCATAACATAGGTAATAACCCCCTATGACAAAAAGAAAAGCAGGGTCAAGTATGCTATAAGCACTCTTATAAGCATAATTTACTTTAATTTCCGAACCATTTAAGATATAGTCACCAAATTCATAAAATGGGCATCACCCCCGACAGTGAAAATGACCACAGGGCAAGTATGATCTATGCCTACTTATAAGCATAGTTGACTATAGTTTCCGAACCATTTAAGATACAACCACCAATTTCATAACATAAGTATCGCCCCCCGATGACGAAAAGGACAGCCGGGCCAAGTATGCCTTAAGCACACATATAAACATAGTTGGATATAATATCCGACCCATTGAAGATACAGCCGCCAAATTCATAACATAGGCATCGCTCTTGATGTTGGTTAGGACAGTAAACCCTCGTATAAGCATAATCGGCTGTAATTTCCGAACATTATAAGATACAGCCACCCAATTCATTACATAGGTATCACCCCCGATGACAAAAAGGGTCGCAGGGTCAAGAAGCACTAAAACCACTTATAAGCATAGTTGGTTGTAATTTTCGGCCTCTTTTAAGATATAGTCACCAAATTCACAACATAGTCATCGCCTTCGATGATAAAAAGGGCCGCAGGGTCAAGCACGTCCTAAGCCCACTTATAATAATAGATTCCTATCATTTACCACATATCGAATCTATAAGCATCAATTAATATCATAAACATCTCTGAAGAAGAACAGTGCTGTAGGGTCAACTTTAAGCATCTTATAAGCATAGTCGACCGACATTTCCCATCCACCTAATCTATAGTCGTCAAATTCATAATACAGACATTGCCACCGACAACGAACAGGATGGTAGTGTCAAGTACGCCCTAAACCATAATATCAGCATAGTTGTCTACCATTACCCACCCACCGGGCCTAAAGTCACCAAATTCATAACATAGACACCACTTACGACGACGAAAAGGACCACTAGGTCAATTACAGCTTAGGCCATTCGTATAAGCATAGTTGGCTAACATTTCCCACCCACAGAAGCTATAGTCGCCAAATTCATATCACAGGACTCACCTCCGATGTCAAACAAGGTGGTAGGGAGAAGTACACCTTAAGCCCTCTTTTATGCATAGTCGTCCAACGTTTCCCACCCTCCGAAGCCACAGCCACCAAATTCACATTACAGTCATCACTTCCGACTGCAATCAAGGAGATTAGAGCAAGTAGGCCTTAAGCAATGTTACAAGCATAGTTGTTCAGCATTCCCAGACTTTTGAAGTTCGGGAATATGTAACAGCCATAAATGCATGTAAAGAAAATAAAGGTATGCCTACAGGCACGTCGCAAAGTTATCGCTGCATGTAGGAGAGTAGGGTCTGAAATAGCACACACACACACACACACATCGGCCTGCACGCACACATCTAGCAAATATGTGCATACTGATTTCCTTCTACTCTAATACAGAGACAATTACAACATATCTTCGTATTCGACTGGTTGGATGGTTATATAAATTATTGCAACCACAGAAAAACAGAACTGCTCGGCATCGCTACTGCATGAAGGCAGCACCGAGGGGTCGCCACTGAGTGGTCAACAGTGATGGTCAGTAATGCGAAATCAACTATGATGTGTACTATTAACACCATCAGTTCAACACAAGGGCTGGTGGCCTCATTCATTATTAGCCTGGGTAACCCTTAACAACCAGTCATATATTGAAATATAAAGCGGTATATCATTTTACCGATAACAAAGCATACGTAGTAGCATGTTACACTAAAACATGTACGCAATAATATAAATAAACACCATCGGCCTAGTGCAAGGGTCGGGGAAACCGAGTGTAAAATATATTAAACCACCCTGTACATGAAAAAATCAGTAATGTAACAAACAACAACAGACTAGCATATCTGCACGTACATCACGAGCATAATATCATAATGAGTCAAAATATATTAAAAAATACCTGATATATTCGCAGTCAATAATAGTGATATCAGTGTTGCTATCATGCCAAGAAATTTAGTAAAAGCTAGGATGCACGCCGACATGAGAAAGAACGAATTATCATAAGGAACAAGCGCAAAAATTAATACAATGCGCCAAGTGCGATACACAATATGCAACTTGTAAACTATGTGTTCCTTTGCTTGCCACTAAACAACAGACATTCAAACCATTATTCGTAAAAGAGAGACGTCACTGTTACGCGCAGATGCAAACAGAAATAAAAAATTATTGTAAAAGCAAAAAATTATAAGCATTTCGTCACCTATGTATATAGCGCGAGCATTGAGCACTGTACGTCACGTTAGTCTAAAAAAAACTTTCGCGAAGCCAAGAAGCACAGATCTGATAAGAACGACNATGTAACAAACAACAACAGACTAGCATATCTGCACGTACATCACGAGCATAATATCATAATGAGTCAAAATATATATTAAAAATACCTGATATATTCACAGTCAATAATAGTGATATCAGTGTTGCTATCATGCCAAGAAGTTTAGTAAAAGCTAGGATGCACGCCGACATGAGAAAGAACGAATTATCATAAGGAACAAGCGCAAAAATTAATACAATGCGCCAAGTGCGATACACAATATGCAACTTGTAAACTATGTGTTCCTTTGCTTGCCACTAAACAACATACATTCAAACCATTATTCGTAAAAGAGAGACGTCACTGTTACGCGCAGATGCAAACAGAAATAAAAAATTATTGTAAAAGCAAAAAATTATAAGCATTTAGTCACCTATGTATATTGCGCGATCATTGAGCACTGTACGTCACGTTAGTCTAAAAAAAACTTTCGCGAAGCCAATAAGCACAGATCTGATAAGAACGACNCATTGAGCACTGTACGTCACGTTAGTCTAAAAAAAACTTTCGCGAAGCCAATAAGCACAGATCTGATAAGAACGACGGTGCTACAAACTGATGCTAACTAATATAAAGTCACATATTACACAAGCATCGGGTGCTGTACGCTGCTTTAGGTAATGCTAGACAAGACCAGGCCCTCCTGGTCAGTACAACAGAAGGAACCATTTATAACTACTTATGTCATTATCACAAACGTTTTATACTTCTATTAACATAAATTAACATTAATTTTATTTCAGTTAAACTCTTACCTGTATTTTATCTATAAATTACAATATTTCGTTTACTATGAATAGTAACAGATAGAAAATAGGCGTGTTGGTCATACAAAATATTATTAAACAGAGTTTGCAGAAATTCGGTGACTTGTTCCTTTGGTATAATTTCCTGAGAGTTAGTTAAGCTTGTTTGCATGAGGCGTACACTGTAAAAAAATGTTTATAAAGTATTCTCTACTGTAAATAAAAGCATTTATTTGAGGCTGTTTTGTTTACGGTATTGCAATGTTGCTTTAATTCAAAGAGAAGTTTGCAGAAATATAGGTTTTGCTGTTAATAAACGTTTTATTTATACGTTTTCCTTTCATGGCAATGNCAAAGAGAAGTTTGCAGAAATATAGGTTTTGCTGTTAATAAACGTTTTATTTATACGTTTTCCTTTCATGGCAATGTTACATTCCTTTATAGCAAATAAATTATATTCTTTAAGCTACTTTTGTTTACAGTATAATGTTGATGCTAGGCTGTGTACGCCCCACAGTTGGCGCCACTTTAACTTGATGTATTTAGGCCCCACAGTTGGGAAGCCGCTTTACTTACTTGCCGCTATACCTCGCCCCTAGTTTACTCTCGTCAGCTACTTCTTCGTGGTGTGTATATTTTGAGTTTAGGCGAAATACACATGATATAATTTGCTGATATCTCGAGAAAACCCCTGCGCTCCACAGATCTCCCGGTCAGGCTAGAGGCCTAGGGGGGTGAAGGGGGGTGGCAGGGAGGCCTACGCAGCAGGACGCGCAGCAAGACACGTGTANTGTGGTATGTATTAAGACATTTTAGACAGTAACATTCTTCCCACCCCATGGCCTTAGTTTGTAACAGGCTCTCTCATGTATCCACACGATAATTTACCTGCTCAATTTCTAATGGTTTGACGAAAACCTGGCAGAATTGCTTAACAGGCTCGCTCAAAAATCCGCCTTGAACCCNGGCAGAATTGCTTAACAGGCTCGCTCAAAAATCCGCCTTGAACCCAATATAACATCTTTGAAATGAACTTGAGCATTATTTGCATGTACCGACTAGCATACAAACATCAGCTACTGACCATAATGCCCAAAAGACTGGAAAAACATACCACCATGTGTGCCAGAAGAAGGTGGAGAACCTACCAAGAAGGATGAACGCTGTAATTACAGCAAAAGGAGGTCCGAAATCCTGATAGGTACACGGGTTGGCGTCTTTGGAACGAACATCAATGGCAGAGTGTCTACTGGTCATGGAAGTAATGAGGTAGTAATGGAATTGATCAGGTGGTCATGAAAGCCATGGAAAATTAATGAAATTGACTGGCGGTAACGAAATTGTCTTTTTTGTATCAGTCTACATTGATGTTCCATAAATGGTGAAAGGTGGAACCACATATAGTTTTTTTTTCGTGATCATGCGCCCATCAACAACATGCGTTATACACTCATAGACAATACAATTTGCGCACCTTTAATGGTTATCATTGCGCCACGCATTGTCGAGAAGTCATGAATTTGCTTCATTGGAAATCGGTAGACACCCTGAATGGACAAGGACAAAAAATCACGAACCTGTTTCAGGGCAAGCTACCATTAGCAGCAAACATAATTACAGGACACTTAATTCCAACTCTACTAGGAAATACTTCAATAAGAGCATCAACTAATGTCTCATCAATCATATTAGGTTATATAAGCTTGCCGCCCTAAAACGGATTCGTGATTTTTTTTGTCACATACACATTTCTGTTATGTTTATAGTCACATATCTTCACTAAGAGTTACGCGAATTTCGCGAATCCAGTTGGCAGCGGTCTGGACTCCTCAGTCCGTCGAGTAGCGGGGCCACAGTAGTTTATACGGAGGCTGTTACCGCTGTGACAAGAGCTTTTTATTCATCTTGGTTGCGCGTAGTGCGTTATTATTATTATCACTTCACGTTGATTACTGGCTGCAAAGTTGCCTAGGACGGGTATGGAAACAGCTGTGGTGCAATCATAAAAGTAATGCTAGAGTACACGTGCTTGAAGTCTAACCTGCGACCAAATAAATTTTGCTATGAAAGCAGACTTCAAATCGTCAATTNCTAGAGTACACGTGCTTGAAGTCTAACCTGCGACCAAATAAATTTTGCTATGAAAGCAGACTTCAAATCGTCAATTATTATACACGCCCTGGGAAACTCAAAGAGATGGAGAAAAAGAAAACCCTAAAGAAAGCAAGGGTCGAATCTCATGCTACCTGGCTAGGCTAAAGTCTGGTTACATACTGAGGCAGCAGCTAGTCAACACACACCTGATGTTGAAGTATACAGAGGAATTTGGAGTCTAGCCTTCACGTCACTGAGCTCATGAATATTCCCGCCCGTTTCAGTGGCTTCACGATGACTTTCGGCCACATGGCGTATATTCCAAGAAAGATGTTTTACGTAACTGAACACCTATTTTTAATCTCAGGAATACTATTCGCTCGGGTCAAACCTGGCGTGGTTGTTCGTGCTGTAGCGTGCGAGTCTCGCATTCTGAGGGTCGTGGCTTCGATACCGGACACCGGCGGCGGTGGAAAATTCCTTCTGCTAGCTCTTTTGTAACACACAATATCCTGCTCACTACGCCTTCCGGTAACTCATTAAACCTATTCTATACATGTTTTCAAGAAAGTAGGCTCACCATTTGTAAAGGTAACTTATTATTTGGTATTCTTGATTTCAGAAACACAGTAAATAAAGTGAACAGGTCGTGAAATTCAACAACNAAGGTAACTTATTATTTGGTATTCTTGATTTCAGAAACACAGTAAATAAAGTGAACAGGTCGTGAAATTCAACAACATTATCTCACTTTCATTTTCTCATCAATTCCATATTTTTTTTGAGCTCTGTACTAAAGTGAGGAAACATAATATGGGATAAAATAGTGTGCCTTGAAAACATGTTAAAATTATCCATCAACCATTAAAGCTATTTAATTTTGCATACGACAGTACTGTTAATCGCTACATCGACCCGTGGGTTAACCACGGTATCAGTCTCTGTGATGTGTAATAGATAATTGTAACATTTGTTAGTATTCTAAATACTTGCTTATACTTCCTTGATATTGTGCATATGAGTGACGAAAGCTGTATTGGTAATTTTTCCATAGTCACTCACTGAATACCTCGTCAGTAGCTTATTTTTGGAAGGGAAATTAACAAATGAACGGTACTACTTCCATATAATACCTAATATCCAAATCTTATAAAAAATGTTCATGAAATTTTTTTAAAATACTGCATTTTAATATTTGCGTAATATAAACTAAAATGTAAGCTTTGTTTTAAGTAGAATAATATTTAAATATCAATAATGTTTTTTTCGCTCTTTTATTTTTGCTGAAATTATGCTCCCCGACAGAGAATTTTTGCATGACTGGCATCAATTTTTGTGATGAGGTAGTCAATAGCAACACAGAATGTAGGCCTAATGCTTTGGAAATACGCGTAGTGAGATGAAAATATTTTTCTGTGACTTCTAATATTTTTCTCAACGCAATATTTTAGTAACTATTAGCACAGATTAAATGTCCAGTTTCTGATACATTATCACATTTTTTTTAGCAGCGTAAACATGATGTGATAGGAATTCAGACCCTGGAAATGTTTCACAAGATTAAAAAAAATAAATTTTTAATGTTTTAGGACCTTTTCTAAATACTAAATTATCGCTGTGATCCGGAGACTCTATGCACGTTTATTCGAAAACGCGTGCTATAATAGTTAAAATAAAACTCGCTCTTCATTACAATTACATTTAAAACGACTCTGTAGTTACATATAAAAAACGTCGATACATTAAAAAAAAACTTTTGTGACGAACACTACCAAAAACTATCGACGTTTACATTTGGACGAAGTCACATTGTACACTGGGNAAAAAAAACTTTTGTGACGAACACTACCAAAAACTATCGACGTTTACATTTGGACGAAGTCACATTGTACACTGGGCTGAAAAAGCTGAAAAAGCAAACTTCTGTTTGCAGATCATTTTAGTCTCCTTGCCCGTGAAAAATAGGACAAACAAAAGGAAGGTTATTCCACTTTGCACATTCCTTTGTTACAATAAAGCAGCTAATGTGAAATACACGCTCGCATTTGAACCAGTTTGTTCAGCTCTTGTTTGCGCTTAGGAACTAAATATTGGATTCGTATACTACTAACTTATCTCCTCAATACCAGTGTATGCGCAGGCATTTCGCGCACGTGAAAAACAACTCCGCAGTATTTCAGTTCCTTTTTTTGTGGTGCCTTACTTAATTTGTGGAACGCGAAGGAGACTGCTTAATTTATTAAGACGTTCTATGTTTAATTTCATGTTTAGTCCACGGTGGATTTGAATCAGGCACTCGTGTATATGGATGGGGAAATTTCATAAATTCACTTGCGAACAAAACATTATACTTACGTTTACTAATGGATTACAGTTTACTAGACACGTATTTGACGATTCCGAATCGATAACGAGCCTGTGACAAAGGACCGAAACCTGCTGAATGGTCTGGAGTAAAACTCGCTACTCGCTGGGAGCAGCCAATGGACACTCGCGGTTACTTCCACCTTTTCTGACGCCCTGTAAAGATCTACTTCCAGGCTATTCCTCCGCCTCATGCTCACAAAGCTGAACCTAGTCCAGAAAATTACGCCAAAGGGACAAAGCGCCGTATTTGTGCGCACTAATTTTAATAATATAATGCACGAGAACTATTTCTTACTAGGGCATTACCAACACACCAATTTTTTCCTGTTTTATTAGTAGGGGTAGCGATATTTCGCGAAAAGATTTCGAGACAAGATACAGTCTGAAGCATGGTAGGGTCGTCCAGCTTATTTGATTGGCTAAAACATGTTTTGACCCGTGTTAACTGTTTGCGCACGAATAACGAAGGTTCAGTGTCGGAGTTACTTAATCCTGAGTGGCTTGGTCAAAGACGGACACGGCACCAGCAGTCAATGGAGGTATAACAACCGCTGAGGTGTGTATATAGTATTGAAGTCTACTGTGTGCTCCAATTTTTAGGCGGAAAGTCACTGGCCCTATTTATTAGTATTAATTATAAGTATAATATAATATGTAGATAAAATATAAGTAAAATTTCATTTTAACAAAAAAATAACACACTTTTATGTAAAACGAAGCAATAAAAGATTGTGATAAATGCCGTACTTAGGAAACAAGGAAACGCATCATACACGGGGCGATTTTTCAAAGGTTTGATTCAAAAAAGTGTTTAGATGCCGCGAATAGACTATAGTCGAGCTTCGTGTGTACAGAGGAAAGTGTAGTCTACGTACAGTTTGACCCGCATAACGAGGGTTGGCTTGAAGCAAGTTGACAGAAGATACGGCAATTCGTCCGGAGTGCCCCCTTGCAACAGAAGAGGGCTAGAGGCAGCAGTTCCCTCCACGGCATATCTACGAGCGCCGAGAGGCAAAAGCAGAGTATTTCAACTCATAGACTAAAGATAAGGTAGGCCGATTATTCGTCTTCTGCGCATGTACCAAGCATTGACCTACCCTAAAGGAACACGACTGTCAAAGTTACCTGGTCAACAGTGATGAACGTATGTGTTTAGATCTTAATTTTTAAATGACAAGCACTANCACGACTGTCAAAGTTACCTGGTCAACAGTGATGAACGTATGTGTTTAGATCTTAATTTTTAAATGACAAGCACTATTATTGGAATAAAATACTTTTACCAATTTACGTGCGCTGCGCTTAACAAATGGTAGGGATGTGGAACAAATTATTCACTTGAAAAAATTAACAATTTTCAAAAAATCATAAAATAACGGAAAAGTCTTTTCAAGCCATGACTNCACGACTGTCAAAGTTACCTGGTCAACAGTGATGAACGTATGTGTTTAGATCTTAATTTTTAAATGACAAGCACTTTTATTGGAATAAAATACTTTTACCAATTTACGTGCGCTGCGCTTAACAAATGATAGGGATGTCGAGCAAATTATTCACTTGAAAAAATTAACAATTTTCAAAAAATCATAAAATAACGGAAAAGTCTCTTCAAGCCATGACTNCAAATTATTCACTTGAAAAAATTAACAATTTTCAAAAAATCATAAAATAACGGAAAAGTCTCTTCAAGCCATGACTAGTCATTAAGGCAAATATCGAAAATAAACTGTGGCTCACTTCCAGCACCAGGTGGCGGTATCAGAGCGCAGTGAGGTGCACAGAGATGAGAGAACTGCGTGGACGCGAGCTCCAGTTGGAACGCCCGCCGTACGCCAATCAGCGTCTGGTAACCTACTCGCTAGCTGACAGCCCAGCCAGTAGGAGATCTTCCGCAGCACGCAGTAGCCAATCAGGCGCAAGGCCCGTTCCCACAGCCTCGCGCAGACAATCAGCGAGTGGCCACGCCCACATCAAAAGTTAACCGCCAAGCGATTTCGTATCTCTGTATCTACTCTTTGATGTCTTACACAGTAAGTAAAAATAATTCTGTACTTTGGAGGTGCCACGGTGGCTGAGCGGTTAGCCTGCTCGCCTACCACCAAGGCGAACCGGGTTCAATCCCCGGCCGGGTCATTCCCGGATTTTCGCATGTGGGAACCGTGCCGGACGATGCCGCTGGTCGGCGGGTTTTCTCGAGAATCTCCCGTTTCTCCCACCCTTTCATTCCGGCGCTGCTCCACACTCACCGCAACCACCATCATCGGCTTTCAAGACCTCGCTGTTGACAGTAGCCAAAAAAATCTCTTCACTCACTCTACATAGGACCCATTTCTCTTATTTCCTGTCTCGCGTGTAGCATTTATGACAGTAAGGATTATACTAAGCGCCATTTTCTCTAGATGCACTACAACTGTTTTTGGGGAGAATTTTCCTTGGGGATAAAAACAGCAAATCCATGGTTTTCCTTGTCTTTCCTTTGTGCATACTTATTCTTGGCCTCTTTTGCAGAATTTCTCTGCGTGCACTCAAGCAGCACGTGTTCGTAGAGATAGGCGGAATCCAAGAGAAATAATAATGTTTCGTTAACGTTGGGGTGCGTCGGACTGCTGCAAGTCAGTAACAGGAATTACGTCTCATGTTGTCTCGAATGATGAGCCTTGTGGCACGCCCTTTACTTTCCCGTAAGGGTGTCTGTAAGGCGTTACTTATAATTAAAATATTTCACTTAGTCTAAATCCATTCACTGCTATTTCAACTGTACTGTATTTTTTTTTAATCATTGTTCGTATTACGTTGGTAGTTTATAAGTGTAACCCTTCTTTTCAAAACAATATTTAAAAATTTGAATGAGACAGTATTAAAGTAGTATGTGCAGCTCAGTTTCGTCGAATGTATTTATTTTGCACACGGGCGAACTTTGTTGTTCTACAGACTGTCAACCTGATAACGGAACACCTACCTCGGTGCCTCTTCCAATCAGGTAATAATTTAGCCACTCGTTAAAATACATTGTCGCAAGAACTTATTTAATGTCATTGTAGACTAGTTGAAAATAAACTTAAACACCGAACTCAACAATAAACAGAACAGGACGAACCCCCATCGTTAAGATTTAGAACTAGACATTTCAATTAACTAAAATATTTCATGGCACATTTAGTAAATTTAGGAGCATCTAGGAGCTATCCACGGACCACATTTGGCAGCCGCTAACAGATGGAATTAGGAACATCCTATACTCTAAATCTGAACCAGCGATTTCAATCAACAGAATTATTATATTGAGCATGCAGTTAATGAGATGTTATCTATTTGCGAATCAGCGGAATACACCGAAGTTTCACTGCNAAATATTTCATGGCACATTTAGTAAATTTAGGAGCATCTAGGAGCTATCCACGGACCACATTTGGCAGCCGCTAAAAGATGGAATTAGGAACATCCTATACTCTAAATCTGAACCAGCGATTTCAATCAACATAATTATTATATTGAGCATGCAGTTAATGAGATGTTATCTATTTGCGAATCAGCGGAATACACCGAAGTTTCACTGCNAATTATTATATTGAGCATGCAGTTAATGAGATGTTATCTATTTGCGAATCAGCGGAATACACCGAAGTTTCACTGCCGGGTCACTGCGATGCAGTAGGAACCAGTAGAAATCACCGTTTGATAAGCGAATACCAGCAAATAAAATGATCAGCAGAATTTTACTGATTCAAGTGGAACAGTTTCAACAAATGTGCAGTCCAATTCACTGGTTCGGAGCAGTTTCGATATTAGAGTGAATAGTTAAAATATGTCGGCTACTGGACAAATAAACGTCTCTTATTTTTATTCGTATTCATAGAGGTGCAGCAACGCGCAAGGGGGGCAGGGGGGCAAAATTCCGTTTTGTGTAATCGGAGAAGGCTAGGGGTTGTAAATGATTAAAACAAGTGACATTAAAGATACTAACATTTCAACTAAAAATATAAGTTTATATGGAGTTATGCATTAATTGTAAAGTGCTTTCCGTTATCTCATGATNCTAACATTTCAACTAAAAATATAAGTTTATATGGAGTTATGCATTAATTGTAAAGTGCTTTCCGTTATCTCATGATGAACGGAAAAAATTTGTTTTCTAATTACGGTAGAACATCGAGTATCCGTCACCCGTTCAGCCGTCAACTTCTACTAATCGTCAGCCCCAGAAAGAAAAAAATAAATTGAAAATGGAACCGAATATACGACATTGAAGTCAAAAACTAACTTGAANCGTCAGCCCCAGAAAGAAAAAAATAAATTGAAAATGGAACCGAATATACGACATTGAAGTCAAAAACTAACTTGAACTTTTTGTTTAAATTAACTCCTAGTTTACACGAGGTTTCAAATTAACAGAACGTACTGTACTTTATATTTTACTGTAATATGCTTAGACCTCCGGTTCAGAGTCATGGGAAATGGCGTGGCTGAGGGTTATGCATGTCTATTGTCCGTTTGTTCATTCATCCGCCAGCCACAGTGATGGCCCCGACNAATGGCGTGGCTGAGGGTTATGCATGTCTATTGTCCGTTTGTTCATTCATCCGCCAGCCACAGTGATGGCCCCGACCTTTACGGATAATCGATGCTCTACCGTATTTTGAACTGACGTTGATTAAGCATGGACGAGTGCGCAGCTATACTAGGTTATCCAGCGATCTTAGATCTCAGATTTCAAGGAGGANACGTTGATTAAGCATGGACGAGTGCGAAGCTATACTAGGTTATCCAGCGATCTTAGATCTCAGATTTCAAGGAGGACTGCGTTCCTTCGAGGTGATACAGCGGTTCGGTTCATTATCGTCGAACTATTAATATTTATAGAACAAATTATAATTATAATTTTTGTTTATCACTGTGCCACGGTCCTGGGTGTAACAATTTTTAGAACATCTTGACACCGTCTTGAATAGCACAGTGTTTGTAGAAATTTTCCACGCTGGATTGACAGCTGAAAGTAAAGACAATTGAACTATGTTAATTATTATTTTTAAGTGAAATCCGGGCTTAGGGTGATGGTTCCCTTCCTTCTTCCCTTTCCCCGCCCTGCCGAGACGATACCGTGCACCAGCGTCAGTTCATGCACGAGGCGAAGTAAGGACATCGTGTTATATTATTTAACTAGCTGTGCCCGCGGCTCCGCTCGCGTGGACTACAGAATTATTGTTTGGGTTTTTTTTTCGTTAAAAAGTTCTAATGACTTTTTTTTTTAAATAAATATTAAGTTTTTAATGGGGATTGTTGTCGAACTTAAAATGCATAAATAAATAACTCTTTAATTTAACTAAAAACGTTTATTAGTATTTCTCTATTATAGATAGATATATGCTACCGCGGAGTTTTTTTAGGTATTTTTATTCTACACAACTCTGTACTGCATGATATTGTTTCATCTTTGAGGGTTTAGACAGCGTATTGCAAGAGAGCGCGCTGGTGGCAAACTTTTTTCCGACTTGATTCTCTATTATCNCTTTGAGGGTTTAGACAGCGTATTGCAAGAGAGCGCGCTGGTGGCAAACTTTTTTCCGACTTGATTCTCTATTATCGTCACTGCTTTATTCCTTATGTTAATTTATGTAACAAAATATATACTTAAACCTGGCCAGAGAACATAGCTATGAATTAAAATAAGAAATCCCCACGTAAATCGGATAAGCGGTTCTCGAGTGATAAGCGCACAACAGATAGACAGAGAGGCGTTGAGTTTTATAATATGTATGGATCAGACATCTGGTCTCGGACCACACTTTCAGCGACCACCCAAGTACTCGCAACAATCGAAGCCATCGCGAGAATCGCCAAACGAACGCGACACAACTCACCGCTCCGGCGGCCATGTCGCCAACTTGTCGTNTCGAAGCCATCGCGAGAATCGCCAAACGAACGCGACACAACTCACCGCTCCGGCGGCCATGTCGCCAACTTGTCGTGCGAGGCCACCGCTTCGCGACATCCTCGACGGAGTGTGACGTCTCCTCGCATCTTCCTGGGCAAGATCAGGACCCAGGCAATAATATGGCGAGCATCCTTCGCTGAAACAATAAGTGTACGTCAGGACATTGGATGATCCGGCCCGACTACTCGAGCGTGCGCGGGATTAAAATCTAACCGCAATTTTTCCATAGCGTTACACGGGAAGTTTTAAAGTTTTTACTAACGAGTTAGTTTTTAAGTCTCCCGCCTACGTGGTGCTTGAACTGCGTTGTAGTGTGTTTGAATTGTTGGTATTTCCACGAAACTATCAAGCATGCGTCCAATGTGCTGATCTACGAAAATAACATACACTTTAGACAAGAGCTGTTGAGTGCTTTCAAGATGTCACGCACGTTGGAAACACAATTTTAGAGTACTCCAAAATGGCTAAAAATGGCTTTTTCAAAGCGCTGCATCTCAAAATATGCGGTCAGATCCATACAAAGCTACTCAAGGGCTCTGTACTAAACCTTCCTATAGACTTTCCACCAATAAAAGAATAGAGTCACCGCTGAAAGTCCCACAGGTGCGACGAGAACACNCTTCCTATAGACTTTCCACCAATAAAAGAATAGAGTCACCGCTGAAAGTCCCACAGGTGCGACGAGAACACTGCATGACAGTTCAGAGCCTTGCGCTTAGTGGCGATGGGGCACTTGATGCGCGCGGCATTGTCGTCTCTATCACACCCGCGCTTCTTGGTCTCAAATACGGAAAAAAATCTCCAGGTAGGCGGGAACCTTAATGATCTAAAACTGCGACCACAGAGTCGAGAAGTGCTTAGAGACGAAATGGCTTGGCGGTTATTTTGATGTAAGCGTACCCATTCTCTGATTGGCTGCGCGAGGCTCTGGGGACGAGCCTTGCGTCTGATTGGCTACTGCGTGCTTCGAAAGCTTCCCGATTGGCTGGGCTTTCAATTGGCTAGTAGATTACCAGACGCTGATCAACGTATAGCGCTCCAACATTTTCCTGGACAGTGAAGCCATTTTGTTGGCGTGTGCGGCTGAAGTACGCGCTGTGGGCGGTCGTTTCACATCTGTATTCTTAAGTACCCTGTGCTGATATAGGCTATTCATGGTAAAGTGAGCACTTTTGAAATCTCTCTTATTTTGAATAATAGTCAATAAATATATTTTATTTAACCTTAGACGTTAACTTCCGAGTGAGGTGGAATATACAGGCTGTGTTTATTACTTAAATGGCAATATTTATTTTTTAAAAAGGAGGTTAAAGCATAAAAATGACTGATAGGAAAAAAGTAACAAGGGCTTCAAAAGTGCTCCTTTACCGTGAACAACATATACTGTGGATTTGGCACCCGCTCTTCCCTTTTCCCGTCATTTTTTTTTGACTGCACACAATGTTTAAGCCAAGATGTTGTGGGAAATCACGGGTTCCGGTAACGATGTAATACAATTATNTTTTTGACTGCACACAATGTTTAAGCCAAGATGTTGTGGGAAATCACGGGTTCCGGTAACGATGTAATACAATTATTTGTTGGACTTTGTGCATGCTTCCGATAAACAGGCATTTCCACACTGAATTTAAGTGTTTTAAAAGTTCGCCATGTTGATCCCTCCAAAATATCGTGCAAGCATCCAGCAATCTGGAGTCTTAAAAATGCTCATTGTGTAAAAGGTGTTCAGTTTTTATTGAGACAAAAGCTTTGATAATGCCAGCCGATTAGATAAACTACTTTACTGACATAGTGTCCTAAATAAAAAAATAATCNAGACAAAAGCTTTGATAATGCCAGCCGATTAGATAAACTACTTTACTGACATAGTGTCCTAAATAAAAAAATAATTGCAGGGATTAGTTTAGATCCTGATTAGTCACGACTACAGTGCACTGTAAATATTGTCTACACAACAAATGTACAAATTCGCTTACATTTACTTCATATTCATTTATACACGTAATTGGGTGTTTATGTATAGTTATCAACCCTCGTACTGAATACAAAGAAGCTAAACATTTGTTCATCAAATCAGTATATCCGTGGGCAATCTCAATGGTTGGTCTACATGGAAAGTCTCACACACTTCGTCAAAAGAAAANAGACAAAAGCTTTGATAATGCCAGCCGATTAGATAAACTACTTTACTGACATAGTGTCCTAAATAAAAAAATAATCGCAGGGATTAGTTTAGATCCTGATTAGTCACGACTACAGTGCACTGCAAATATTGTCTACACAACAAATGTACAAATTCGCTTACATTTACTTGGTATTCATTTATGCACGTAATTGGGTGTTTATGTATAGTTATCAACCCTCGTACTGAATACAAAGAAGCTAAACATTTGTTAATCAAATCAGTATATCCGTGGGCAATCTCAATGGTTGGTCTACATGGAAAGTCTCACACACTTCGTCAAAAGAAAANATCAAATCAGTATATCCGTGGGCAATCTCAATGGTTGGTCTACATGGAAAGTCTCACACACTTCGTCAAAAGAAAACATTGGGAAGTGCGAAGTCTGATCACCTTTTGGGAAATGTTAGTGGGAACTTGCTTTGGCGAAATTTATTCCACTGATCTCTTGTTGCAATTAGCTTCTCGTTACACAACGTGAACATTCGCCTGTCAGTATCGTTGTCATGCATGTTCACAACGTAATGCATATAGCCTACGCACGTTAGCGTAGTCTGAGGTTGTCCGAAGAGACGAGAATTGGAGAGGACGTGCTATTGCTTGATAGTATACGATTATGTCTACATTTTACAAGCAATTTACCCAGCTGTACTTCTTGCAGCACTGCCAATTCGGGACGTAGCCTCCGGTTTAAGATATAGACAAATTTATGTAATTATAACATATTTTGCAACTTAAAATCGAGTTTGTTTTTTGGCATCAATATTTCATAGCTGCACATAAATGAAATGATTAAATGCTTGAATAAATTACTTACGTCTGGATTTACAGCTAATATTCTTTTCCATCAGCGTGTCATCCTCCCCCCCCCCCCACAAATACACCTTCATCCCCCTTTCCCTCATTGGTACTTCAATGACTGTGTTACTCACTTTGACGTTATACTTTTTTTCGTTCAGCAGTTCGGAGTTTTCCTGTCCATAAACAAAACGCTCTCTTCGCAAAGTACAAAGCTTCCTTCATTCATTTATCTATGCCAGGGTATGAAGTACCACGAAAAAACAGCTGTATCTTGCACATAAATTAAGATTTTATAGAATGGCAAACATAGCGCATATGACTGTAGTATGTTAAAGACGGACGTCAGACATTCTTTAAATACGTATCAACAACACCTGTCGGGATTTGCAATTACTTTCTTGCGTGCTGTCGATCACACTGTTTTCCGAGTATAACACCGTTAAAACATTTTGGAAGTATTTTTCCTGAGACATCCATGGTTTATCACTGCGTTAAGANTTTCCGAGTATAACACCGTTAAAACATTTTGGAAGTATTTTTCCTGAGACATCCATGGTTTATCACTGCGTTAAGAACACTGTCACACAGTAGTAGATAAGACTATGCTATTCCCAAGGCTTCATCACGGTACCATTGATTTTACCTCGGTATGAGGAAATAATACTAAAGGGGATAGTCAATTTTTGCAAATTGCTTTGAAAAAATCCGAAGACGCCTGATCGGTGGGCGATAGGACCTGTGTTCGCTTCCCGGCTGGGTCGCGGACATTTCAAGCAGCTCTCATCTGTTCACGGTCCAGTGATCATTTTTACAAGTCCCGTTTAGAATACACTTTCCTGCCCGTTCTCTATCCTTCCGCCATACGTAGAATTAATATTTTCGTCGACTCGTATCACTTTCCCCATACTTCTAGCAAGAGAAACTGTGGAATCGCTTGTAACGTACATCCTAATTTGCATACTTAATGTGCACAAATAAACACAAACTAAACAAAATTAAGCTAGTGTCGACAAATCACAAAAAAATTGCACTTTTAATCCGGTCGAGCGAAAGGATATCGTTTTACATGTTGAATGATTTTATGCGTGTCTCAGCCTTATTTCACGATGTCACTTTCAAACAAAAAAAAACTTGGCGCCGTTTGAAGAGAAGAACTGCGCTACAAGAGTGCAAGAACACGTACATTAATAAAACTTTGTGTTTTTGCAATTTTTATTGAGTCTATAAATCGTAATTTTAGGCTATTCACTGTTACTTTTCTGAAGCCCTGCCAAAGTTCCACTTNATTTTTATTGAGTCTATAAATCGTAATTTTAGGCTATTCACTGTTACTTTTCTGAAGCCCTGCCAAAGTTCCACTTCCAGGATATTCCTCCGCCTCATGCAATCAAAGCTTAACCAGGTATAGAAAATTTCACCAAAGGGATATCACACCGAATTCTTGCGTACTCAGTGTAATAATATTTTCAAGAAGAAATATTTATTTCTAAGCATTACCAACACACCTGTTTTCTCCCTGTTATTACTTATTAACGAAATATTATATTTTATAGACAGCGTATAAGTAAAGGTTCAATTGAATTAAAATATGGTAATTTTGTGTTAAAACAATTATCGAACGCTTGTAACACGTAACACATTTAGGAAANTCAATTGAATTAAAATATGGTAATTTTGTGTTAAAACAATTATCGAACGCTTGTAACACGTAACACATTTAGGAAACAACCAAAGACTTCGTACAAAGGGTGATTTTTAAAAGTTTTGATTCAAAAAGTGTGAAGAAATCGCGAATAGACTACGCCCACAATTTTCACGGTATTAAAATTTTTTTACAAAAAAAAATTGTAGAAATGTGGCTTGGGCAAAGATGGGCTAAGTGTTTTTTGTTTGAAAGCGATATCATGAAAGGTGGACGATGCACGTGGAAAATTATTTAACTTGCAAAACCCTATCCTCTTATTCAGCCGACTCTGCACTGGACAGCCTAGTTAAGACATCGAACTACTTTTCTTTCATCGCTGCCAGTGGCGTGTGGTGAAGTGTTGCAATTCTTATATGATCCTAGTTCAAACCGGCGTGAGCCAGGCTGTTTTCCATCTCTAAAATTATTTAATTTATGTTAGTACGAAAGGACCATGTAGATCAAATATTTTGTTTTATTTGATTAATTTTATTAATTTGGCAGTTTTAAGTGCATTAAATTAAGAATTTAATTTATATTGTTAATAAAGTAATTAATATTGATAACTATTGATTTTTTCTATAATTTCTTTTTTAATTTTGATTATTTTTGTTTTGGTGGGTGTTGCTTTTTTTTACTTTATTTCAACTTAAGATTTTAGGTTATATTCAATTGCGTAAGGGCCCTATTAAGGTTAGATTTTTAGGTATTTTACAACCATTTTCTGATACTATTAAATTATTTACTAAAGAAACTGTATTACCTAGTTTTTATAATTTTATTCCTTATTATTTTCCTCCTGTATTTAATTAATTTCTTTGTTTAATTATTTGGGTTGTAATTCCATGCTCACTGCTGTACATNAATGTCCCAAAAAAAATGTTTACACTCTTTTCACGTTTATAAGAGAGAAAGTTCCGAAGACAATCTTATTGAACTGCGTGTATTTGACGCTATATGGACAGTACAGCGTTGGTTGTGCGAGAGAATGCGTGTGGACATTCTACAGTTGTCAGTTCCTCTTGAATCCACCCCGTGGCAGTACTGCAATTATAGAGGAAATGTCGGAGGCAGCAAGGTTTACTCCCGAGCGCAGTGTTCGTGGATCTCAGAATGTTGTTGGAGATGCGAGAGCAAAGCTGAGGTGCAGAGACGACGGAGGCCAGAACTCGATACCCCGCACACCGCAGTCTCACGCAACAGCGGCGCGATCTCGTGCCAAGCTCGAGAAGGACGGAATTGTGTGTGATGTGAAGAACGGACTGTGCGGCAGGAAGAGAATGACAAGTGGGGGAGGAAGCGCGGGGGCTGGTTTCGCACAGATTCACATGATCCAGGTGTCACTAAATCAAGTGTGCATCGCGTTTTAAATCAAGTGAAGTTTCTGCCCTGCACTAACACGTTATTTCACGCTATAAACGAAGACGACCCAAAGAGGCCTGTGGAATTTTGTGAGTGCGTCGTGAACACGTGATACGACAACGAACGTTTTTACTGACGTAGTTGTTAGGTACGATGATATTTTTTTAAACATTTAAATGAGTAAATTTTATAAGAATAATTTACAGTCTTACAAAATATATGCAATTTCATTTCATACTGAGCATAAATCGCATTTTTCTGACCATTTTAGTAGTGTGTGCACTCTTTTATAATGAGTTGTGCGTGTTGTACAGTCGGGTGCAGTACTCCATTGGGAGCCACTCTACTCCTAACTTAAGGCGGTGGTATAGTCTGTTCGCGGTTTCTTCACACTTTTTGAATAAAACCTTTCGAATTATCACCCAAGTGTGAAGTGCTTGGCTATTTCCTAAATATACCACGTATCACAAATGTTTAATAATTGTTTTAACGTAAAAGTACCTTATTNAAGTGCTTGGCTATTTCCTAAATATACCACGTATCACAAATGTTTAATAATTGTTTTAACGTAAAAGTACCTTATCATTGGTTAAATTAAACGTTTACATATATTATATTTATAAATAATAATATTTAATATATAGTTAATATCAATAAAACCAGAGAGACAATAAGTGTGTTGGTAATGCCCAGTAAGTTCTTATGTAAAATATTATTACACTATGTGCGCACGAATGTGGTGCGTTGTTCGTTTGGTGTATTTTTCTAGGATCAGTTAAGCTTTGTTAGCATGAGGCGGAGGAATATCCTGGAAGTAGAACTTTAGTAGGGCTTCAGAAAAGTCGGAAGTAACAATGAATGGACCATAGCATAATATTAATAAATGGTATTAAAATTCTAACCCTATTATTACGTGCAGAACTACTTTAACGAGTTCCTGTATCCAGAACGGACTGATTTCAACTTGTATTTTCTCACGTAAGACTGAAAAAGTATAAAATAAATGAGGCTGGTCGGTTATAGTTGCAACAAAAACAAAGTAGGCATAATATTGCGCCCCACGCTCTGGTGGCTCTTGTTTTCAGATATCTGACCTTGAAAACTAGGCTACGCTGAAACACCCTTAAGCTTCAGTGAGTGTAGATTTAGCCTGTTATACGTGCACGTCGATCACGCCGAACAGAACAGAAAGCTGGAACAGCCAATCATATTTCGTCTCCGTTTTCGATGCGACCCACGCCGAAAAGTTGAATTCACGGTAAAATGTATGTTCGCAGAAAGAGTTGGCTCAACCGGTATTTTCCAAGAGATCCCCTTTTGCACTTGTTTCATACCGCAAGATTCGCGTATTTTCAACGTATATTGATGTAACAGTCGTTAAATATATGTCTTTATGACGAAAAATGCGGATCCAAACGTTAAATTTGCTCACCACGTCTATCAAATAAATTTAGTTTTTAAATGAACCAATAGGCAGCACTAAGAATAAAATATTATTATTTTAAATTATAAAATAATAGACAATATAAAATTATTCAATAAAATTTAGAAATACATTAAAATTGGTGAAGCACAGTAAAAACACCTCCAGAGTCTAGTTTTTGTCCAATATTTACACCGAGAAGTTGGTATAAAAAAAACTGAGCTTCCAACCAAACTCCGAAATGGTCGAATAAAAATAATCAGCTTGCATGTGAGCCGCCGTATGTTGTGCCCGGTCCATCAGCTCGGCACGGTCGTCGTAAACGCGAATGGGGCTTTGGCGAGGACGGAGTCAGCGGGGGCGAACCAAGGACCAGGAGGGTTACGGGTGCGTCGTGTCTAGAACGGGGACAAGGTACAGACGGGACACCGCGCGTGCTTAGGTAGCAGAGACACCATCCTGGCAAACCTCTCTACATCTCTCGACGCGCCATAGTACACTGGAGAGAGCCAAACAAACTGGTATAGGCGTGCGTATGCAAATAACAGAGGTATGGAACCAATCAGAGTAACGCGACGCGGTCGGCAGCACCTATATAAGACAACAAGCGTCTGGTAAAGTTGCTAGATCGGTTACTGCTGCTACAATGGCAGGTTATCAAGATTTAAGTGAGTTTGAACGTGGTGTTATAGTCGGCGCACGAGAGATGGGACATAGCATCTCCGAGGTAGCGATACAATTTGCATTTTCGCAATGGTTATTTTTGTTTTCATTACATGCGTCGAAAAACAGTTGATGGCAATTTTTTTTAAATTGTCTTTGAACATGGTTTATTATGATTTTAATGATCTTAATGTGAACGACTGACTGCGCAAGGCTATGCAGGTGATTCCTACGCCCGGCTGACTACTGCGTGCTGNTTTTAAATTGTCTTTGAACATGGTTTATTATGATTTTAATGATCTTAATGTGAACGACTGACTGCGCAAGGCTATGCAGGTGATTCCTACGCCCGGCTGACTACTGCGTGCTGTGGAGTAATCCCCACTGGTTGGGTCCCCGCGTGAAAAGCAAGTTACCAGGCTCATTGGCGGACGACTTAATATCCTAACATTAACTGCTGTCAGTTGCAATAAACGGTTAATATTCACGCAATAGCCCGCCACATCGCAGAAATTAATAGCCTCAAATAATTAAATTCAGCGTCTACGAACAGCTATGGAATTACTACTGAAATTAACATATATTTGACGTCTGGCAGTTTCTGTGCCAAGCTTGTATCACTCGTCCATTCAGTCCCACCTTGTTTCGGTCCAGAACATTCCAGACAGGAATGTTCTGGAGCGTCCCGGGCTCTCCCACACACAGCAGCTGTCCACTTGTTGGATACCTCGCTCTCTAGTTCGTCGCCGCCGTACACACACTCTCCCACCGCCGGGCATCTTCTTCGAACTTCCCTCGGTGGCCCGATTTACCCTTCGCCACTCTTCGCCAAACGGCTATCACTAAGAAGGTCTATGTTGGAGACATAACTGGCTGTAGAGCTCGTCGAGTGCGGGGATGGTGAGTGGTAGTCTGCAAACGCGCCTCTGCTTGCTGCTGGCAGTTGATATGGCTTACATCGGGCGGTGACTTAAGTACTGGGTTGCCTATGAAATTGCAGTGGACGGTCAGTCTGAGTATGCTGTTACCCTGATTGCAAGCTTAAAAATGGGTTGAGCCCTCCAGCGGCTGGTTTATATGCTTTCTCTCCTGCGGCGCTAACGTGCTGGGCTGGCTTGGAATTCCCTCTACCCTGTTGTGTATGATAAGGGCTGGAGGAAACACTAAGAGCAGACCGTTGATAGTTTGTGGGAATTGACTGAAAGGCAGGTGGCTGAATGCACATTCTGAGTTCAGTTTCAACGACGTCCATAAGTTTTATTTTCACCCCAAATCGAGCATATTCTTGTAATTTTTCGAGAGGACTAAAGAGCGATAATAAAAATAGTGACTATCACTTTCCATTGCTTCGTCATGTTCCTGCCGGTACTGCAAACTCCTATCCAATGCATTTAATATTTTGTCTGCCACGGGGTCATGTCTGTTTTTTT
>NQII01005579.1:80650-141081 GCA_002778355.1 Clitarchus hookeri
AGGGGGCGGTGAAATTGATGTGCGGGCTAGTGGTGGAGATGTTTCATATGGAATTTTAACGAGCGTTGCCATGGCGAATCACGGTACCGCCCCGGCTGACCTTAAGAGGCGATGCGACTGGTGCGGGGAGGCACAACTCCCGTCCGGCTGGTCGTGGGTCGGCTGCTGGGCTCCTGTGTGTCGAGCTCGGCAGAGCCAAGTTCGGGGTCACCAAGCACCGAGGCACGACCATTGAGTAAAGATATACCTAGAGTGGACTTCCCCAGGTTAAAGTTTCTGACCACTCCAGCAGGTAAGAATCTGTAGTTCTGGATATGAACATCACGTATCGCTAGTCCATTTTCGTGGCGGCTGTGTGGGGAAGTCGGTAGTGTTGCCACTGTGACATCTACACACACACTCTCTCTCTCTCACACTTTTTCTCTCTCTCACTCATTCTATATCTCTGTCGCTCCCAGACCAAACTCCACAACAGTAGAACGTGTTCTGAATGTCTGTGCTATAGCCATGAAGCTGGGACATACAAGATGGCGGACACCCGAGTAACTACCACAAGCTGTATGTCCGTTTACGAAAATATTATGGATTCTGTAATACTTATGTATGTAGAAAAANCGAGTAACTACCACAAGCTGTATGTCCGTTTACGAAAATATTATGGATTCTGTAATACTTATGTATGTAGAAAAAGAAACTTAATGCATGCGTAAGTAACAGTAAATGTTGCAAATTATGCACACTGTCATAATAAAACAATAAACACAACTTTATAAAATACGCGATAACTGCAGATTTATGTAATGTATATACATTATCACACAATCAATTTGTAGGCAGTGTGTGTAGTTCAGTGGGTTGGTGGGCGGATCTCCGCTACATAGTTTTGGACTTTAGAGTTCAAGTCTCAGCCATGTAACGAAATGTTTTATGTGATACATTATTGCTGTTTATAACTTATGTTATTGTTAGAAAGTGTTTATTTCCAGAATCCCTTTGTCTAAAAGCAATAATACAAAAGAAACAGCACAGTGCAATTGACTAGCTGTGGTTGTTTGCTAATCAAATCGATTGGTTTCTAAAATAAATTAGAATGAAAAACAATGACCATTATATATTTTTGATAACACATTTTCGCAGAGGTAATTAAAACCAAATAGTAGTTGATATCACTGCAAATTTCAGCAGATACAGAATTCTAAGACAGAAATGAAACACATGCCATGGTCGCCACTAGTAAATCATGAGTTGGGTATTCACAACTGCAACGAAACCTGATAACTCGCGTGAGACAGGCTCGCCTTTAGCAGAATGTGAACAAACATGTGGGTGAGCCAAGACCAGGGTGTTGACCTACTTTTTCTGGCTGCAGAACTGGCAACACCGCACTGGGTATTTCGACTGCTACCTTCCTGTCGAGAACACTAGCGCTCCTCTGCATCAGCCCAAGAACTAATAACAAAACTGGTCAGACTTTTTCCTATCCCATGGCCACTCTAGTATATATATTTACTCAATGGCACCGCTGGGTATTCTCTTCTGCTGGAGAGATGGCGTTGGGTTAGCCTTCAGAGGCAGGGAATCTAATACTCTCCCTGCCCCCTTGGCTCTGCTGGGCTCGTCCCATATGAAGGCGGTGTTATGGTGGTCTCGACCCCATCCGTTGTCGAGGCCCGGTGGGTGGCAATGTCCTCCTGGGTGGACGGGGTCTGGGTTGCTGTCTGAGGCAGGAGCTATTCGGGCACCCCTCCTTCGTCGGCTATAATGGGCTGGGTAGGGGTCGTCGGCAGGGCTCCCTGTCTAAGGGGCTCCACTACGGCAGTTTGGACCTAGTGGGGGACATGCGGCCATGCTTGGTGGCCATCTTGCAGACGAAGTTCGTTGGGGTCGAAGGAAACGTCCTGGTGGACATTGCTCTTTGATATACTGGTTGTTCAACCGTTGTCAGGGTGGGTTAAACACTCCTCTGGTCGGAATTGCAGCGTGATTCTGGGCCCTGAAAGGGAGTTGGCTCGATCTCAGTGGGTGTCTGTGGTTGGGGGTCGTTCTCCCTTCCTTCATCTTCTTCTCTTTCGTCTTCCAGTGCTTCGGCCTCGCAGTCTTGGATTCCAGCATGGCAAGGGCGCATCTGCCCTCGGGTTGTTTTGCAAATTCGTCTTCTGATATCCTCTGCCCAGTATACATTATTCTATCCTCCCACGATTGTGTAGCGTCATTCCCATTTGTCAGCAAAGCCCACGCTGAACTGTCCTCTGGCCTTGCTAAGTGGGTGACTGCAGAGAAGCACGGCCTCTCCCAACCAGAAGCTTCTCACTCTGGTACTCGGCTGTGGGTATTTTCTGGTAATTTACTGGTCTTGGTTGTTGCGCATCTTCATGGTCCAATCTAGGGTGGCCAGTCTGACATCCTCGGGTTGCGGCATCTATGTGGGAGCTGNTTGTTGCGCATCTTCATGGTCCAATCTAGGGTGGCCAGTCTGACATCCTCGGGTTGCGGCATCTATGTGGGAGCTTGTTCCCACTGCCAGTCTCCTGGGCGGCGGAGAGTTCGTCCCAGAATGAGCTGGCTGGGACTGGTGTCCATGGCCTTGTTGGTTCTCCTCCTGAAGGTGAAGAGAATATTATGCAGGTGCTTGTCCCAATGGTAGTGGTCTTCTTCCACACTAAGATGGAGACTCTTCTTTAGTTCTTGATTTCTCTGCTCAATGAGGTTAGCGTGCGGTTGATATGGGGGGTCGTCCAAGTCTTTACCCCCTATGAATTGTATGTGGTCTGCCACTTGTGAATGGTAAATTGGGTGCCATTATCTGTTCATATCGCATGCGGGTACCTCCAGAGGGTAAATATCCTTGTATAGAATTTCCATGTAATATTCTAAGTTTCCTGACTGGGTAGGGCAAATGTTTCTACACAGCAGAAAAATGGTATGTTACCACTAACAGGTATCTATTAACCTTTGGCGCTTCTCGGGTAAGGCCCCATTAGGTCAGCTGCCATGTGGGTCAAGGCGGTGTGAGGTCGGCTGGGTTTCCCTGTTGGCTGTGGTATGGAATAGGCCTTACCACGACAGCACACCTCACAGTTGTTTACATACTGCCATATGTCCCGACTTATCCTGTCCCACATATATCGTTCTCCTATATCTCTGAGGGTTTCTTTTATGCCTGGATGACCGGCTTGTGGGTGGTCATGGTGTTGTCAGCTTAGGTCTGCCCTCAGGTTGTATGGTATCCAGATCTTCCATTGGGCAACGGGTTGTCAGCTCCGAGACCAGACGACATCATCTCGAAGTTCAAACCTCTGCTGCATGTCCTAGAGGAGACACTGGATATCTGGATACTTCTGCTGTTTGTAACTTATTTGGCATTGGCTGAGTTGCAGCTGGAGGAGCCAAAGGGGTGGTCATTCTCTCCCATTCCTCGTCTTCTTTGGTGTCCCCACCGAAGTCTGACTGGTGGGATAAAGCATCGGGCAGGTCATTGATTTTGCCCGGTCAGTGCTGCACTTCAAAGTCAAATTCGGCTAGGAACATTTCCCATCGTCCTAATTTGGCTTTGGCGTTTCTCGACTCGCATAGCCATTGGAGGGTCTTGCTGTCGGTGTGGAGTATGATGTGTCTTCCTTCTAGGTGGTATCGGTATTCTCTCGCCACCCCGATCACGGCGAGACATTCTTGTTGGTTAATAGAGGTATTTTTGTTCGGTGGTGTTCAGACAGGTGCTGGCATAGGCAATGACTTGCCTGTTCTGGTAGGCATCAGTATGCAATATGAGGGGGCTATCTCCTTGTGGTCTGTGCAGTTGCTCAATGTTCTGGAAGCTTCACTTCAGGTCTAAAAATGTGTTGTAGTGTTCTTCTCTCCACCACAGTGTTTCCTTCTCTAGAAGGGGGCGAGGGGTACCATTTGTCGGACGATGTCTGGTACGTAGTCGCATAACCAGTTACACATGCCCCAGAAGCGACGTAGTTGTTTCTTGTTGGTGGGTTCTTCGGCCTCCTATATGGCTTGTATCGAGGCGGCCTGGGAGTAGTTCCCTTCGGGTGTGACTACATGCCCCAGATATTCAATGGTAGTCTTTCCAAAATGGCTTTTGGTAAGCTTACAGGTTAAGCCATGCAATTCGAGTCTCTCTAGTGCTCTCTGGAGGTGTCCGCAGTGCTCTTCCCAGGACTTCGAGTACACAATTATGTCGTCGAGGTAGGCAGAGCAAAACTGACCTATAAAGCCCATAAGGATCTCGGCGGTCATTAACCTCTGGAAAGTGGCGGGGACATTATTGAGCCCGAACACCATTACTCTGAATTACAGGGTTTCACCCTCTGGAGTAGTAAAAGCTGTGAACTTTCTGCTGTCAGGATGTACTGAAATCTGCCAGTACCCCGACTGCATGTCTAGGTTACTGAAGATTTTGGCTTCTCCTATATACCATTAATCTCCACTTTTATATGTGGGGCTTCAGGTGGGTAGAATTCTTAGGTTAGTGCTTGTATGTAGATGGGCTCAAGTTTCCCTGGTGGTGGCCCACTTCCTACCCGGGTTCTCTGTTTCCCGCCTGGCTGGGTCCTTTAACTTCATTCCCTCGTTTCGGGGGTTCAGGCGCACCTGGTGTTCTCCCTTCACCTGCTCGACCGCAGCAAGACTGCTTGACTGGGCAGTCCCAGTTAAAGTTCTGTTCCCGACAGAACCAGCACTTATAGGAGAGTTGTAGTAATAGTNGTTTTGTCTAGAATGGCCTGTGCCTTGAAATTTCGCTCTGTGTCGCGAGCTCTATCAACTAATTCATCGACTGACTACGGCCTGGGAAGTTGGAGGAGGTTTCGCAATATAGGTAGCAGCATGCAAGTGATGTTATGTACACAACTTTCCTCTTCCCCTTCGGGGAAAATCCGGCAGTACATTTACACCTTCCTTCAAATTAAGATCTCAGCCTCTTCCTCGAAGGCTTGGGTTCGACTGCGGTACTAGGTAGTTAAAGTGCGCCAGCACTTCTTCGCCCGAGAACTGGGTGGCTAGGTATGAACAAAGTTGCCCCCATTCAGTAATGAATTATCGTACTTGTTCTACCAGTCTAGTGATATTCCTTTCAACTGTTGGCGGGTTTTAACAACCCATTGTTTAACAGGGACTTCGTTTTCGCTAAACTCCCGGTCGNTATTCCTTTCAACTGTTGGCGGGTTTTAACAACCCATTGTTTAACAGGGACTTCGTTTTCGCTAAACTCCCGGTCGCATTCCTAGGTAAATGCGAACGGGTATTGGGTATTCGTGCGGTTTCCCCCCAAACTCTGGAATTGTGGCCCGTCGCTTCCCCGGGTGTACATGATGCTGCAGTGAATGCCAGGATTACATGGTTTGTATTATTCCACACCGTCGGCAAACCTCCCACTTGTATACTAACCCAGTCTCGTGATTCTTTTGTCTGGCCAGCCTATGCATATGCAATGAAGTGTCTGCACACATACAATACTTCTTACTGTGTTAATTCCCTGTCCAGAACAGGTAAGCCAACTGCAGTAGACAGTCTGGCGGGTCCGACATTCTTTACAGCGGTATTCCAACCCGTCAGTGTAACGNAGGTAAGCCAACTGCAGTAGACAGTCTGGCGGGTCCGACATTCTTTACAGCGGTATTCCAACCCGTCAGTGTAACAGGGCTCATCATTCCACCCCAGACATAGGTAATGGAATTTGTTCTGGCAATGTAAGCAACTAATGAAGTTAACGCCCGCTCTGGGGAATATGGGCAAATTGCACATCTCGGTTTGGTTGACAATGGTGGCTTCCATTGTGGTGGCGGTTTCGCCTTGTTCAGGAAGGCTCAGATTGGATTCTGACATCTCTGCTAGTTACTATTGAGAGCACCATAGGGTGTTTACAGACTCCCNCCATTGTGGTGGCGGTTTCGCCTTGGTCAGGAAGGCTCAGATTGGATTCTGACATCTCTGCTAGTTACTATTGAGCACCATAGGGTGTTTACAGACTCCCCGAAATCTACCTAGTTTTCGGTTTGAATCCCGGCTAGTTTAACTGTTTNGAGCACCATAGGGTGTTTACAGACTCCCCGAAATCTACCTAGTTTTCGGTTTGAATCCCGGCTAGTTTAACTGTTTCTCCGAGTTGTGCTGGCCTGGTTCTGCTTTATTAACTAATTAATAAAGCACTGTGGTCCCACGTTGGGTGCCATAAAAACTCTTGACCCATGACGTCCGGAAACCTGGCGACGACGTTACAGTCGGGCAAATTTTTACTGTGCTGGTCAGAGACACGGGCTATCTATTGGGTTCGACTTTACTGGCTTCCAACCGGACCCCCGCCAGTATATAAACTATGACGGATGGCATGGTGGCATGGCATAAAGTCTGGAGTGGGCTTAACTATCCTCGGCTACACTGGTTTACACACAGTAACTGGTTTACCTGGAGTGGGCGTAGCCAGGTGTAGCTCCTGCCTNCTATCCTCGGCTACACTGGTTTACACACAGTAACTGGTTTACCTGGAGTGGGCGTAGCCAGGTGTAGCTCCTGCCTCGGCCGCTGTTGTTGCTGCTGCCGGATGGATCTCGTGCCCAGTACTTGGGCGAAGGTGGCGCTGCAGCTTGTGATGCTGATGATAGCCCGCAGAGGGCTGCTGGTCCTGCTGGGTTGGAACCACGAGTTCGATATAANCTGCAGCTTGTGATGCTGATGATAGCCCGCAGAGGGCTGCTGGTCCTGCTGGGTTGGAACCACGAGTTCGATATAACCAGTGGTACGTGGAGTCCCTGGCGGAAGTCGACGACGACTTGATGCGGCTCGCCGGCGGTCTTGTAGGGTGGCTGAAATAGGGAGCGTGGAGGGTCTGGGCATTGAAGTCTCTCCAGTTGTCGGGCGGCTTGAGATCGTTCCCGGGGGGTTAGACTTCAGAGGGCAGTTGGCGCTGGGTTTCAGCTCAAGTTGGATTCGGAGGCAGTAGCTGTCTTCCTATCTCGCAACTTTGCACCACTCCTATGGGTGTATAGCATAAAGAAAGGTACAAAAGTCGTCCTTGCTAAAGAAGAGCAGGCGATGAGGGCCCCTAACTAGGTGTAAAGCCAGTCGTGGCCAAGCCAACCAGAGTCGACTTCAACCGGGACAAACAATGTGGTGGTTAGTAGAGCAGTGGGTTACCCTGGATGTCCCACAGCGACGTGGGTATGGACCAAAAGGGTCAGACCTCCAGAATCATTCATATCATTCCTTCTTACGACAGTGATAACATGGTGGGTGGAGTGAATTGGCTATGCTGGCTGACTAACCACCTTGTAGATTGAGNCCTTCTTACGACAGTGATAACATGGTGGGTGGAGTGAATTGGCTATGCTGGCTGACTAACCACCTTGTAGATTGAGTTCCTAGTCGTTGTGGCTTACTGTACGTGTTCACCAGATACCGTGGCGTACCTGCCCTACAGTATGGGTGGCCATCTAAGGTGTCTGTTTGAGATGTACGTGCACCCGGTCAAGGGAGCCTGCAATCTTACTCTAAGTTCGGCAAATGGTTTTTAATGGCGTGGTTTCCGGCTTTTCCTTGGTGGGCTGACATCTACTGGGGTAAAAGTCACAGTCACACTACAAATAAGTACTTGGAAGTTAGATAGAAAAATGTGTTCATTCTCGTGAGGAATAGACATGGTGGCCCATAATAACTCCTAACTCACCAGAAACTGTAACAGAAGTAGACTACGATAATACCAGGTAAAGGAGACCTGGGACTAAACTAGACAAGAGCAGATGCGGCTAGGTAGCTATAATACTAACTGACCCTAAAAAAAATCGATGCTGTTGTCCAGAAGGGACTCGGGTGTCACCATCATACGTATTGTCTCGAGTTAAAAAAAAAGATTAATATTAGATAAAAACATTTTCAAATTTGAGATTAACATTTCATGGACACTAACTAAAAAATCATAAGTGTGGTGTGACACACCCAATGAACCAAAGCCATAATATAAACTATATGTGGTCTTCGCGTAGCCTACGCATTGAACTTTATTTCTTGTACTTATTTCCCCTCGAATGCAGTGAAAAGATAAATAACTTTATTGTAAATTTTCATGTTGCTACAGCCAATTTGAGGAGATTGATTTAAAAAAGGAACACCTAATGACACCACAAAAGGATCGATGTTGTCATTTATCTAAGTAATGTGGCTGAGCATAGAACTGGAACCTTTTAGGATAAAAGTGTTGACCAAGTAGTGTTATATGTATAATTAAATATACATATATTTAACATTATATTAATGTCTGAGTTATTATGTATTCCGTAGGTAAACAAAAAAGGAAGATGTTTTCGATAAACAGAAAGCAAACTAAAATTGTTAAGAGAGACTTTTAAAATTATTTAGCAGAGCGTGGTTCCGACCCACGGACCTCTGGGTTATGGGCCCAGCACGCTTCCACTGCGCCACTCTGCTTAATGAGACTTTAACAGGAAAAATAGTTGATTCTCACCTAATATCGCAACATCGCGTGGACGCACGTTTATAGTAGCAGCAAGTGTGCATGCTCCTAGCGCACTCTCCACGAAAATGATAATATCGCAGTCTGATTGTTATCTTGCCNATGATAATATCGCAGTCTGATTGTTATCTTGCCGATGGGTGGCGGGATTTTGTCATGGTTCTTCTGCGTATTTCTCATGGCAGTGTTTCCTACATCAATAGTTGTGTTCACAAATATTCCACTTAGTTATATTTTATCGTTATGTTGAAAGAAGGTTCGAATTAAAGACACATTCATCTCCGCTTTCGGGAAAGTGAAGAAGGGGGAGGGGAGATAACAGAAACTGACATCATCAGTCCTTCCTTATCTTGTCAAAAAAAATTATGGAAAGTCTATTTTATTTTGTGTTTTTATTATTTATGAAGCCTGTATTGGAAGTCTCTGCTAACACCATCCTGTGCATTATGTAATCAAGATGATCTGATAATATTACATCCAGGACATTGAAACAGTAATAATTAGGAAAATACAAGCAATAATACTTTTAATAATAGTTATGTTTCCATTATGAACTTAAAATGAGAAACCGTCGCATCTGACAGGTGCAGTCCCTCATGAAATGCCAGATCGCTAGATAACTTCGTGTAGCTCCGGTTACTGAAAAATATGTACTCGTTCGTGCTAAAACAGTGTCAAATCAAAAGATATATAGAAATATTTCGCTCTTTGTAAATAAGTGACGATAAATTCTCTCCTGGGGAGATTTCGGGAAAGCATCGGAAACGAAACGAGGATAGTCACGCNTGTAAATAAGTGACGATAAATTCTCTCCTGGGGAGATTTCGGGAAAGCATCGGAAACGAAACGAGGATAGTCACGCCGCAGAGCGAACCCAGGTGCTGCACAAATGCGAGTCTGAAGACTGCGATACCTCTCTCTGTACCATGAAGCGGAGTCAGTGACTCACTCCCCTCTTCTCTTTTCCCCGCCGCCACTCCCTTGATAGAGGCACTAGTCTGATTACTATTTTCATGATGATGAATTGACAGCCAGGAGGCTTGTAATGGAAANCTCCCTTGATAGAGGCACTAGTCTGATTACTATTTTCATGATGATGAATTGACAGCCAGGAGGCTTGTAATGGAAATCGTGCCGTACTTGGGGTAGCTGAAAAGAGTAATTTAAATAGTTGATTTGAATTTATAATGAATACTTATTAACGGAGAAGTTTACGAAGGAAAACAAATAAATGTATAAAAAAAGAACACATTATTTAGATCAAGCCAGTTGTCTTTATGTCGCTCTTCTGTCGATAATTGAACTCAAATAACAGGTGGATCGAGAATAACAACTGTAACAAGCGAAATACATTTGTAAGATGTGAGCAGATTAGCCAAAACCTCTAAAGAGACAATATACAAGTAGTAAAATCAACATATAACTTAAATTGAATAATAACTTGAAACACATACTGGGTCGAAAAATAAAAAGTACGTGAAACAATATGCAACTTAGGAATGTATTGATATGGGACAGTAAAATAACACGTATGCACAGTCGCAAGCAAAGCAAGGTTATTTGGCACAATAATACCATAGGTATGGATGTTTTGGAAACACAAGTGTGCAAGCCTACGTAACATACAGGTTTAGTGACGTATGACAGAAAGATAACCTTGTGTATGATTCTGCCGTGGTTTTACGCTACCTTCTGCCGTATGGAGGTGTGCCAGACTCTCCAACCACTTGAAAAATGCCACGAATCGTCACCGGGTATCGAACCCACATCCGCCAGGTGACATCCACGAGGTTTCAGTAGCTGGCACCTGCCTATGTCTTCGTGTTACCTCCGGGTGACCTATATTGGTAGAGAGAATACCCGGCTACCAGCGTGCCTATTACGCCCGTGACGCAAAGATACGCAACTAGGGTTTGCGACCACAGACAGGCTATCAACGCCATTTTGCTTCGTTTCTGAGTACGGCCGTTCAGTTTGCGAACGCAAAGTTTGAGCCGACTACAAAGACTGTCGCAAAGGTAACTCGAGGGACAGATACCGCGCGAAATCATTTTGCGTCTAAAGCAGAAAAAGAATATGGCGGATATTTTTCATGAGTTTTCATAACCTCGTAATCAAAACCTGCTGCAATTAAATAATGGAGCTTATGAACAGTATTTTCTATATATTAGAAACGTATTCTATCTTTGAAAATTAATTCGTCAAAGAAAAAGAATGGAAATTTTTTTTCATTACAAATACATAAATTTCAACCAGTCGTGTTGCGCGTACGTATCGGTCTNAGAAAAAGAATGGAAATTTTTTTTCATTACAAATACATAAATTTCAACCAGTCGTGTTGCGCGTACGTATCGGTCTGTCTGATAGCATATATCTACTGTAGTGAGTTGCCCACGTATCATAAGCCGTTCAGTGTAGTGTCTAGCACTGCTGCCTTCGCGCAGTGAGCAAACTATGTTCGGGTATTCGAATCCCACAACATGTATTTTAATTTAATTTTATTTTAGTGAGCAGTTAATTTGTCGTGTTTAAACTAGTGCACGAGTTTTCTTCTGACCGTACATATATTTGATGAATATTTTAAAATATATTAAATCATACACACATAACCATTGTCTAATTATTACGCGTTAAGAATTTGAACTATAGAAAAGAAATACGGTTCTTGAAACGAATAAATTATTTTTAAATACCTCTTTAAGAGAGTTTATCCTGTTCAGCTAGTTGCTCGTTTAGCGACGATGCATATTGTAGCACGATATGTGACAACAGTTGTGTGATATTTACTAAAATTGCAGTGAGTTGCTTGAACATTGTGTGCACTGCAACACAGTGGTAAGATGCATTGCTTGGAAATAAAAGCAGAATGTACACTGAAGAGCCAAAAAAACTGGTACACGTGCCTAATGTCGTGTAGGGACCCCGCGAGCACGCAGAAGTGCCGCAAGACGACGTGGCATGGACTCGACTAATGTCTAAAGGTATGCAGGAGGCAATTCACACCATGAATCCTGCAGGGCAGTCCACAAATCCATAAGAGTGCGAGGCGGTGGAGATCTCTTCTGAACAGCACGTTGCAAGGCATCCCAGATATGCTCAATAATGTTCATGTCTGGTGATTTAGGTGGCGAAAGGAAGTGTTTAAAGTCAGAAGAGTGGTCCTGGAGCCACTCGGTAGCAACTCTTGTTGTTCGGGGTGTCGTATTGTCCTACTGGAATTGTCCACGGCCGTCGGAATGCACAATGGACATGAATGGGTGCAGGTGATCGGACAGGATGCTTACNCCTACTGGAATTGTCCACGGCCGTCGGAATGCACAATGGACATGAATGGGTGCAGGTGATCGGACAGGATGCTTACGTATCTGTCCCCGGTTAAAGAGTCGTATCTAGACGTATCAGGGGTCCCATTTCACGCCAATTGCACACGCCACATCCATGACAGAGCCTCCACCAGATTTGAACAGTTCCCTGTTGACATGTAGGGTCCATGGATGCACAAGGATGTCTCCATAACTGTACACGTCCATCGGTCCGATACAATTGAAAACGAGACTCTTCAGACCAGGCAACGTGTTTTCAGTCATCAACAGTCCAATCGTGGTGTTGGCGCGCCCAGGCGAGGCGCAAAGCTTTGTGTCGTGCAGTCAACAACGGTACACGAGTGGGCCTTCAGCTCCCTAAGCCCATATAAATGATAGTCCGTTGAATAGTTCGCACGCTGGCACTTGCTGATGCCCCATCATTGAAATCTGCGCCATTTTGAGAAAGGGTTGCACGTCTGTAACGTATAATGATTCCCGTCAGTCGTCGTTTGTCCCGTTCGTTCACGATCGTTTTCGGGCCGCAGCGATGTCGAAGATTTTNATAATGATTCCCGTCAGTCGTCGTTTGTCCCGTTCGTTCACGATCGTTTTCGGGCCGCAGCGATGTCGAAGATTTTATGTTTTACCGGATTAGCGATATTCACGGTACACTCTTGTAATGGTCGTACGCGAAAATCCAAATTTTTTCGTTACGTCGAATAACTATGTCCCATCCCTCGTGGGCCGAATATAACACCACGTTCAAACTCATTTAAACTTGATAANATAATGATTCCCGTCAGTCGTCGTTTGTCCCGTTCGTTCACGATCGTTTTCGGGCCGCAGCGATGTCGAAGATTTGATGTTTTACCGGATTAGCGATATTCACGGTACACTCTTGTAATGGTCGTACGCGAAAATCCAAATTTTTTTGTTACGTCGAATAACTATGTCCCATCCCTCGTGGGCCGAATATAACACCACGTTCAAACTAATTTAAACTTGATAANGTTACGTCGAATAACTATGTCCCATCCCTCGTGGGCCGAATATAACACCACGTTCAAACTAATTTAAACTTGATAACCTGCTATTGTAGCAGCAGTAACCGATCTAGCAAATTAGCCAGACGCTTGTTGTCTTATATAGGCGCTGCCGACCGCATCGCGTTACTCTGATTGGTTCCATAACTCTGTTGTTAGCATACGTACGTCTATACCAGGTCTGGAGTATGAGCTGTTCGTTCACCATCTTGATTCTGAGCAATCATGTTTCCGATCACCAACTTGGGTGACCTTAATTTTGAACTCTATGATTTTTGACCTTGAATTTGACCCTGGTATTATTTGACTATAAACCCAAAATTCGCAAAACAAAAAAAAAAAATCCCAAGAATCTAAACTAATTAATAAAATTTTTAAAAATATATAAAAAAATGTTTATACATTTATTAAAAGATTATAAAAATATATTTTAAAAGTGTACATTTCCAGAGGGTTTCCAGCATAACGTTCAGCATAGACTGACACCAATGATTCTCATTGGTTAATTAGTCTACGGGACCTAATCACCTTCACTAAACCACAAAAAAATGCTAACCTCACCCCTCACCGCAAAAACCATCGCATCCATTAAAAATTGTGCAAAATCGCAAAATATCGGAAAAAAATAAAAAAATTCGAGGACCCTTTAATGTTAAGCCCACCCATCCCCTCAGCTACAACACCATATAGAACGCCCCATCCCCCTCCCAAAAATTGCACTCAATCAGCAAACTAAGAACAAATACCGACCAATAAAAAAATCAAGAATAATAGAAAACAAATAAAATATATTTCTAAAAAACGAGGTAAAATTACATTGATNAAAAAAAAAAAAAAAATCCCAAGAATCTAAACTAATTAATAAAATTTTTAAAAATATATTAAAAAAATGTTTATAAATTTATTAAAAGATTATAAAAATATATTTTAAAAGTGTACATTTCCAGAGGGTTTCCAGCATCACGTTCAGCATAGACTGACACCAATGATTCTCATTGGTTAATTAGTCTACAGGACCTAATCACCTTCACTAAACCACAAAAAATGCTAACCTCACCCCTCACCGCAAAAACCATCGCATCCATTAAAAATTGTGCAAAATCGCAAAATATCGGAAAAATATTAAAAAATTCGAGGACCCTTTAATGTTAAGCCCACCCATCCCCTCAGCTACAACACCATATAGAACGCCCCATCCCCCTCCCAAAAATTGCACTCAATCAGCAAACTAAGAACAAATATCGACCAATAAAAAAATCAAGAATAATAGAAAACAAATAAAATATATTTCTAAAAAACGAGGTAAAATTACATTGATGACTCCGATCTCAATACCGGATACCAGCGGCCTTGAGTTTGTACCAATGACTATAAAGCCAAAAAACGAGTGAGGATTGTAAAAATTGAAGAGTAAATTAATTACTACAACCCTCATGTTGAATGTTGGCGACTTTNAAAAAACGAGTGAGGATTGTAAAAATTGAAGAGTAAATTAATTACTACAACCCTCATGTTGAATGTTGGCGACTTTAACCTTGACAACAATGATATTGACCCCGTGCCCTTAACCTTGTATGACCTTAAACCACAAAATCGCAAAATGACCAAAAAAACAAAAAAAAAAAGTTTCAAGAACTTTTTAGAAAACTAAAAATAGCTTTTAAAACCTACATGCATAAGGTCCGGGGCTCGATGGCAGGTGGAGCGATCAGCGACGAAGCTCCCAAAATGAATACCAGGATACGACTGACATCCCACCACCAACCCCTCCAATTTCCATTTGCTGATTACTCGTTTTCGTTTTACCCCCACCCAACCCCAACCCATCAAGGCAACCATCATATTGCTGGCTCGTAATTGATTGTTGGTCCGGTGATGTCCCGTTCTCTGCAGATAATTAATGTAGCCATAGTTTGCCACATAAAAGTTCTTCAACTGATGCGAGAGGTTACAGATCACATTCTCTTCCTTGACNTAATGTAGCCATAGTTTGCCACATAAAAGTTCTTCAACTGATGCGAGAGGTTACAGATCACATTCTCTTCCTTGAAATTTTCGGCATTCAGTCTGGTTAACTTATTTCCATAAAATTCTGCAGGGTACTACCAAGCATGTTCATAGCTTAATTATACATTAATTTTCCCACCAAATTAAAAACTCCGCAAATAATTTCGAATACCAGTTCGGATCAGCTGGCAATTGGAGTGTATTAATAAATACAAAGCTTTCGTGTAATATCATTTTTTTTTCCAACATACTTATTTCACCTTTTGTGGTACCATCGTTGACTACAGAAGGACTGTCTATGTTGCTTTCTATGCTATTCACGAAACATTCTGATGAAACTCTTTGAGACCTGGGAAGTACGAGGGCAGCTAGGGTGATAAACAGTCTTATTTTTCATTCTCTTCTCATACATCATCATCTAAGATCTCAATACTTTATTCAATCCCAATCGCCCGCAATCCTACTCCCTTCTTCCGCAATCCTTCTCCTCCTTAACAATCCTCCTGCCCAAGGAACCTTCTCCTCAATTCTCACCGATCCTCAACAATCCTCCGAAAGAGTCCTAATTACCAATATTCCTCAACAATCTGCCTCACCAATCTTATTAAAAATTTCTCCTTCACAATTCTCCTCACCCATCCTCCTCACAAACTCTCCTACATTACCTTCCTCCTTCACCTTCGCGATCCTCCTGCTCTGCAATCATCCTCAGCAATCCTCCTCCTCAGCTATACTTCTCCTCAGCTATCCTCCTCCTCAACTATCCTCCTCCTCAACTATCCTCCTCCTCTAGAAAACTTCCTCCTCACCAATCCTCCTCATTTTTCTCCACTCCACATTTCCTCCTCCTCCGCAATCCTCCTCCTCTTCTTCCTCAAAAGTCCTTGTCATCTTCAGTAATTCCCCACAATCTTCCTCCTCAGCCATACTCATCTTCTGCATTTCTCTTCCTTAGCAATACTCCTCCTCCTCAGCAATTCTCCTCCTCCTCAGCAATTCTCCTCCTCCTCAGCAATTTTCCTTCTTCCCAGCAATTCTCCTTCTCAGCAATTCCTATCCTCCTAAAAAATTCTCAACAATCCTCCTCACCAATTTACCACAACAATCCTCACCAATCCTCCTCAGAAATCCTCAGTAATCACCAATCCTCACACAAACATATTCCTGATTTTCTCAAAATAATTCCTCATTCCTCAAAAAAACATTCGTAATGCCTCAACATAATTTTTTATTCCTCAAAAACATTATTCAAAAACATTCCTCAGATATATTCCTTTTTCATAAAAAAATTCCCTCATTCCTCAAAAAACATTCCTTCCTCAGTTCGNCATTCGTAATGCCTCAACATAATTTTTTATTCCTCAAAAACATTATTTAAAAACATTCCTCAGATATATTCCTTTTTCATAAAAAAATTCCCTCATTCCTCAAAAAACATTCCTTCCTCAGTTCNAAAAACATTCCTCAGATATATTCCTTTTTCATAAAAAAATTCCCTCATTCCTCAAAAAACATTCCTTCCTCAGTTCGTTTGTTTGTCAAACAAAACTCAGCTGAATTTAAGAGCCCGATAAAGACACAATACTTCAGGTTGAATCATATTCATCCTAGCGCACTTTATCGCAAAACGTTTACTGAAAACATACTCTTGCATTCGATTTTATACAACACTGAAATTACAAGTTTTTCAAAAAAGCAGTAGTGCAAGGTTCTAAAAATTAAAGAGGCACAGCTATGAATACATAATTTTATTATAATACATTTAACATGCAATCTGTCTTTGTATTTATCTGATTATTGCATATTATGGATAGCACACAATGGTTTCATTCGGTGTAGCCCCTTTCCTTAAATTCACCAATGGCTGAAGACATCACCTTCTTTTGCAATAGATTTCCAACCTATTGCAAGGCAATCAAATGTCTTTGTCAGCAATTTCGATGATGTGGTGAGCGTGGTTGGGTGGGGGGTGGATTCATCAAATATGTAGTCGGTGTTCTTGTTCTGTACTGAATACTTCGCGTCACTTTTATCAGCCAAGCTGGTTGGGAGATGTGTGAGGACGTTGAAAAAATCACCAATATTTTAATTTCAGACATTCTCTTCATTATGGTATCCATGATACTTATCTTTTTCTGCAGCTTCTTCGTCAACACAAACATCAACGAGTATCCTTTTCTTTGTAGGAGGTGTATCGTTGGCAATATTCGTCTTCGCAGATGCTGGTGCTACATTATATTATCGAAGCTCGTCCAGTTAAAATGTAAGTTTTTCCCGTGTATATTCCATAGTAACCGATTGTATGGGATGCTGATCTTTGCTTGTATTGACCATAGTTTCCTGGCATTTTACAAACATTTTATGTAGAGTACAGTTAACAGGAGGATGCTATGTCGTCTCAAACCATTTCGCGGTAGGGGAAGAAACACTACATTTGCACACTTTGGCATGTCTATTTAAGTTATGATCTCGTGTGAACTGCCAATGACAGTTAGTGTAGATAATTATTCACACAAGATGGGTTCTATGGACATTCATGTCAGCGCTCATTGTACTCGTTTTCTGCAGATAATAAATGTAGTTAAAGGTTTCCCCACATCACAGTTCGTCATCTACTGCGAGAGGTGTCATATCACACTCTCAGCTTTGGCGTTTTCAGCATTCAGTCATTTAAGCTTATTTTTTTATGTTCATCTCNGAGGTGTCATATCACACTCTCAGCTTTGGCGTTTTCAGCATTCAGTCATTTAAGCTTATTTTTTTATGTTCATCTTTTCCGTCAAATTCCACTGGGTATTATCAAGAATGCTCGTAATTTAATAAAACATACATTTCCCCACCAAATTAAAACTCCACATAAATTTCGAACACCAGTTAGGAGCAGCGAGCTATTAAAGTGCAGATATCAAGACGAAGTGTTCNGAGGTGTCATATCACACTCTCAGCTTTGGCGTTTTCAGCATTCAGTCATTTAAGCTTATTTTTTTATGTTCATCTCTTCCGTCAAATTCCACTGGGTATTATCAAGCATGCTCGTAATTTAATAAAACATACATTTCCCCACCAAAATAAAACTCCACATAAATTTCGAACACCAGTTAGGAGCAGCGAGCTATTAAAGTGCAGATATCAAGACGAAGTGTTCNTAAAACTCCACATAAATTTCGAACACCAGTTAGGAGCAGCGAGCTATTAAAGTGCAGATATCAAGACGAAGTGTTCGTGTAATAGCATGTTTACGACCAACATCCCGATTTCATTGTTGATGGTACCAACCATCGTTGACTGCAGCTAGACCGCCAATGTTGTCTTTAATGTTATTCGAAAACCATTCTGGTAAGACTCTTTGAGACTTGGAACGTCCAAGGGCAGCTAAGGTAATACACACTCTCATTTTTCTTGTTTTTGTTAGACATCATCTTCTGGATCACCAATTGTTTGATCAATCCCATTCCTCTGTAAATCCTCCTCTCCTCCTCAGCAATCCTCTGGACTCAAAAATCCTCCTGCTTATGGCACTNTTTGATCAATCCCATTCCTCTGTAAATCCTCCTCTCCTCCTCAGCAATCCTCTGGACTCAAAAATCCTCCTGCTTAGGAATGCTACCTCTTAATATTTATCAATTTTCCTCCTCAGTAATCCTTTTCCTCACAAATCCTCCTCCTCAGCAACCCTCCTCTTCAGGAATCTCCCTCAATCCTCAGCGATTCTTAACATTCTTTCTCAACAATCCTCACCAATCCTCCTCAGCAATCCTCACCAATCCTTCTCGGTGGCAATCCACATGAATCCTCAGTAATCACCACTGGAGTGGGCGAAGTTTCCAAAAGTGGGGATTGGTACGATGTCGGTTATTTACTGATTCTCTTAATCAAAACAAAAGTTATATAATATTTTATAGATAATTATAATATTCCCATAAACGTACCGAAAATACGTATTTTGTAAAACAAAAAATTTCAATTTGACTTTAATAAAATTTATCTACATTGTTTTTCATGTGTATCGTTTTAAGGTAAAAAAATTATTTTAATTTGAGATTAAATTTTTTTTCAAATTTTAGATTAACATTTTATGGACACTAACTCAAAAATAAAAAGTGTGGTGTGACACACCCAATAAACCAAAGCCATAATAAGAACAATATGTGGTCTTCGCATAGCATATCTACACTTTGAACTTTATTTATTGAACTTATTTCTCCTAGAATTCTGTGAAAAGATAAAAAACTTTATTGTACTTTTTCATTCTGCTACAGCCAACTTGAAGAGCTTAATTAAAAAGGAACACCCGATGACACCACAAGGGTACCTTTTACATAATTTATCTCAATTCTGTGGTTAATTATCGAACTGGAACCTTTGAGGAGAAATGTGTCGCCCAAGTGATGTTATATGATATAAAACATACATGTATTTTGCCAAAAATTAACGTCTGAGTTATTACGTATTCCGTAGGTAAACAACAAAGTAAGATGTATTCGACAACAGTAAGCAAATTTAAATTGATAAGAGAGAAATCAAACTTCTAGGTCTCGCACCAAAGCTAGGTGGGACCTCTGGGTTATGGGCCCAGCACGCTTCCACTGCGCCACTCTGCTTCACGTCTGTTCGGCAGGATAAATATTATATTCTCTCTGAATTACGCAACATTGCATGGATGCACGTGTATAGTAGCCGCNGTCTGTTCGGCAGGATAAATATTATATTCTCTCTGAATTACGCAACATTGCATGGATGCACGTGTATAGTAGCCGCAAGTGTGCAAGCCTCTAGCGCACACTCCAAGTGCATTTTAATACAGATACAACGTAAAATCGATTTGGGTCTAAACAATAAAAACAATGGCGTATATTTCTTAAGTGTTCATAACCTCGTTAACAAAAAGTGCTGCAATTAAATAGTATATCTGGGGGACAGTCTCTCCTGTTCATAAGTAACGTATTTAAACTTTAAAAATTAGTCCAATGTCGCAGAAAAAGAATATAATTTTTTTTTTCAAAGCAAGTTANAGTAACGTATTTAAACTTTAAAAATTAGTCCAATGTCGCAGAAAAAGAATATAATTTTTTTTTTCAAAGCAAGTTTATAAATTTTTTAACCAGTCGTGTCGCAAGTATATATCTGTCTGTCTGAAAGCAGATATCTCCTGTAGTGAGTTGCCTACGTATCTTAAGCCGTTCACTGTAGTGGCTAGCACTGCCGACTNCTGAAAGCAGATATCTCCTGTAGTGAGTTGCCTACGTATCTTAAGCCGTTCACTGTAGTGGCTAGCACTGCCGACTTCACGCAGTGAGCAAGATATGTTCGTGAAATCGACTCCCACATGTATAATAATTTTGTTTTATTTTAGAGAGCAGTAAATTTTCTGTGTTTAAACTTGTTCAAGAGTTTTCTTCTGACAGTACACCTAATTGATAAATATTTTTTGATACATTAAATTATACACAAATACACATGTTTTCATTACCACGCGGTAAGAATTTGAACGTTCGAATTTAAACACGGTTCTTGAAACTAAGGATTTATTTTGAAATACCACTTTAAGTGAGACTATCCTGGACATCTAATTGCTCGTTTAGCGACGATGCATATTGTAGCACGATTTTTGTCAACTGTTGTGTGATATTTACTAAAATTGTAATGAGTTGCTTGAACATTGTGTGCACTGCAACACAGTGGTGGTTGCATTGCTTGGAAATAAAGGCAGAGTGTATTTGCCAGCTCTAGTTTGCTGCGTCCTGCTTTTATTTATTATTGTGAACAGTTTTTTTTTCGTGTTTTAACTTACTCTATGTTTTGAGATTTCTTTTCTCAACTTACAAGTAAATTAAAAACATTACGAAATATCTGAAATTCATATTTACAAACACTTTTCTATTATTATATATTATGTGAGTAGAATGATTATATATTTTTTTCGCAAGGGGAAGGAAAGACAGGAGCCGAAGACGTCCGCCATCTTGTAATTTCCGTTTTTCCATCAAAACATTCTGATTTCAACTCAAAATCGGAAAATTTTTACGCCCTGTAGATCTCTTTCGAATTTCCTTTTTTGTTAAAATTTCCCTTTTCCATCGAAATTAATTTTTTTCCCCTAAAAAAATTACCGAGTGCCCCATTTGCAAAAGCAAGCCCCCGAAAGACACTTTTCGAGCCATTAAAAATATTTGGGTGTTTACTTTACGAGGGCAGAACAGTGGCGGCCATATTGGTTTTATAGGTTTAGGATATGCCAAATCGATACACGGGGCCCCAGGTCTGGAGTCAGAGTTGTTCGTTCACCATCTTGATTCTCACCAATCAGGTTTCCGATCGCCATCTTAGCTGACTTTAATTTTCAACTCGATGTCATTTGACCTTGAATTTGGCCCTGGTAACATTTGGCATAAAACAAAAATTCTCCAAATAAATCCCAAAAAAAAAAAAAAAATTAAAAAAGCTAATTCTAAAAAATAAAAATAAAAATATTTTAAACATTATAAATTTTTTTTTTAAAGAAGTTATTAAAAATTATAAAAACCATATTTTTTAACTTTTATTTACAGAGGTTTCCCAGTATCACGGCCAGCAGATAACTGACACTAATGACTCTCGTTGGTTAATTAGTCAACAGGACTCAACCGCCCTCCCCAAACAACACAAAGGGTCACCTCACCACTCCTCTAAACACCACCGCATTCATTAAAAATTGAGCAAAATCGCAAAAAATCGAAAAGAAATTCACAAATTCGAGGAACATATAATATTTACCACAGACCCTCCCTCCTCACCGTTCTGCTCAAACACCATAGCAACCACCCCCACCCCTCTTCAACTAAACTAACCTTCGTACAATCTGACGAATTAAAAATCGACTAAAATAGCAATCAAATAAAAATACATCTAAAAGTATAATGGCATTAATGACTCCGACCTCCATATGGATACGAGCGTCCTTGACCTTGTCCCAATGATCTTAAATACAAAAATCGAGAAAAAATTGTAAAAATAGAGAAGCAAATTAATTAGTGACTACAATCCCCATGTTGAATGTTGGCGACTTTAACCTTGAGAATAATGATCTTTACACCGTCCCCATAACCTTGTATGACTTTAAACCCAAAAATCGCAAAATTACAAAAATTCCAATAAGTGATTAAAAAACATTTATAAATTAAAAATTAATAAGATTGAAAAACCTGTAAAAAAGATTCAAAACCCCACCTGCAGAAAGTCTGGGGCACGATGGCACGTGGAGTGATCTGCGGCGAAGCACCCAAAATTAATACCAGCAGACGACTAACACTCCACCACCAACACCACCAATTTCCATTGGCTGGTTACTCGTATTCGTTTTACCCCCACCCGACCACAACCCATCAAGGCACCCATCATATTGCTGGCTCGTAATTGATTCCTGATCGCATGACATTTCGTTCTCTCCAGATAATTAATGTAGCCAAAGGTGCGCCACATAACACAGTTCTTCATCTGATGCGAGAGGTGACAGACCACACTCTCTTCCTTGGCATTTTCAGCATTTAGTCTGATAAGCATATTGTCTATGTTTATCTCTTCCATTAAATTCTGGTGGGTGTTTTTAACAATTTCTCGTAATTTAATTACACTATCACTGCCCTGCGAAATTAATACTCAACTTAAAATTTCAAATACTATTTCCGACCAGCGAACTATTGGAGTGTAGATATAAAGACATGGTGTTCCTGTAATAGCATGTTTACGACCAAAATCCCGATTTCCTTGTTGATGGTACCTTCAATCATTGACTCCAGCTGGATTGCCTATGTTGTCTTTGAAGCTGTTCGCATACCATTCTGGTAAAACCCTTTGAGACTTGTAATGTCCGAGGGCAGCTAGGGTAATAAACTGTCTTATTTTCATGCTTTTGTTAGACATCATCTTCTGAGTCATCAATACTTTGATCAATCCCTATCCTCTGCAATCCTCCTCACCTCCTATGCAATTATTATCTTCAACAATCCTCCTGCTTGAAAATCCTCCTCCTCAATCATCAGCAATTCTCCCCCTCAGTTACCCTACTCCCAAGCTTTCCTCCTCTTCAGCAACATTCGTCCTCAGGAATCCTTCTCAATTCTCAGCAATTTTCAACAATCTTCCTCACGAATCCTCACCAATCATCCTCAGCAATCCTCACCAATCCTCCTCCGTAGCAATCCTCAGCAAACCACAGCAATCACCACTGGAGTGCGCGAAGTTTCCAAAAGTGGCCATTGGTACGATGTCGGTTGTTTACTGATTCTCTGAATCAAGACAAAATTTATATAATATTTTATAGATCATTCTAATAATCTTACAAACGTCCAAAAATACGAATTTTGAAAACTAAAAATTTTTAAATTTGCTATATAAACATTGGTTTATTTTGTTTTCATATGCATCGTCTCCAGTTAAAAAAAATTATTTATTTTTCAATAAAAAAAATTCCAACCTTGAGATCAAAATTTTATGGACAGTAACTAAAAAATCATAAGTGTGGTGTGACACATCCAATGAACCAAAGCCAATATAAGAAACATATGTGGTCTTCGCGTAGCCTATCTACACAGTGAACTTTATTTATTANTCCAGCTGGATTGCCTATGTTGTCTTTGAAGCTGTTCGCATACCATTCTGGTAAAACCCTTTGAGACTTGTAATGCCCGAGGGCAGCTAGGGTAATAAACTGTCTTATTTTCATGCTTTTGTTAGACATCATATTCTGAGTCATCAATACTTTGATCAATCCCTATCCTCTGCAACCCTCCTCACCTCCTATGCAATTATTATCTTCAACAATCCTCCTGCTTAAAAATCCTCCTCCTCAATCATCAGCAATTCTCCCCCTCAGTTACCCTCCTCCCAAGCTTTCCTCCTCTTCAGCAACATTCGTCCTCAGGAATCCTTCTCAATTCTCAGCAATTTTCAACAATCTTCCTCACGAATCCTCACCAATCATCCTCAGCAATCCTCACCAATCCTCCTCCGTAGCAATCCTCAGCAAACCACAGCAATCACCACTGGAGTGCGCGAAGTTTCCAAAAGTGGCCATTGGTACGATGTCGGTTGTTTACTGATTCTCTGAATCAAGACAAAATTTATATAATATTTTATAGATCATTCTAATAATCTTACAAACGTCCAAAAATACGAATTTTGAAAACTAAAATTTTTTAAATTTGCTATATAAACATTGGTTTATTTTGTTTTCATATGCATCGTCTCAAGTTAAAAAAAATTATTTATTTTTCAATAAAAAAAATTTCAACCTTGAGATCAAAATTTTATGGACAGTAACTAAAAAACATAAGTGTGGTGTGACACACCCAATGAACCAAAGCCAATATAAGAAACATATGTGGTCTTCGCGTAGCCTATCTACACAGTGAACTTTATTTATTANCCAATGAACCAAAGCCAATATAAGAAACATATGTGGTCTTCGCGTAGCCTATCTACACAGTGAACTTTATTTATTATACTTATTTCCCCTCGAATGCTGTGAAAATATAAAAACCTTTATTGTACTTTTTCATGCCGCTACAGCCAACTTGAAGGGCTTAATTTAAAAAAGGAACACTAAATGAAGCCACAAGGGTATCGATGTTGTCATTTATCTAAGTAATGTGGCTGAGGATCGAACTAGATCCTTTGAAGACGAATGTGCCACCCAAGTGGTGTTATATGTATAATTAAATAGACATATATTCTGCCTAATATTAACGTCTGAGTTCTTATGTATTGCGTTGGAAAACAAAAAAGTATGGTTTTTTTTCTAAAAAGAAACGGCAAACTGAATTTAATGAGAGAGACATTTTCAGATTTAGCAGAGCGTGGTTTCGATCCACGGACCTCTGGGTTATGAATGTTTGCGAATAGCATTAAAGACAACATAAGCAGTCCATCTGGAGTCAATGATGGTAGGTACCATCAACAATGAAATCAGGATGTTGGTCATAAACGTGCTATTACACGAACACTTCGTCTTTATATCTAAACTCCCATAGTCCGCACCTCCGAATTGCTGTTTGAAATTTTTGGTGGGGTCTTAATTTGGCGGGGAAATGATTGTGTAATTAAATTACGAGCATTCTTAATAATTCGCAGCAGAATTTTATGGAATAGATAAACATAAAAAATATGCTTACCAGACTAAATTTTGAAAATGCCAAGGAAGAGAGTGTGATCTGTCACCTCTCGTATCAGATGAAGAACTGTGATGTGGCGCACCTTTGGCTACATTAATTATCTGGAGAAAACGAAATATCATGCGATCTGGAATCAATTACGAGCCAGCAATATGATGGTTGCCTTGATGGGTTGGGGTCGGGTGGGGGTAAAACGAATACGAGTAATCAGTTAATGGAATTTTGGAGGGGTTGGTGTTGGGGCGTTAGTCGTGTGCTGGTATTCATTTTGGGTGCTTCGTTGCTGATCACTCCTCGTGCCATCGTTCCCCGGACCTTCTGCAGGTGGGGTTTTGAATCTTTTTTTTACAGGTTTTCGATGTTATTAATTTTTAATCTATAAAAGTTTTTTAAACATTTATTTGGTATGTTTGGTAATTTTGCGAGTTTTGGGTTAAAGGTCATACAAGGTTATGGGCACGGTGTAAAGATCATTATTGTCAAGGTTAAAGTCACCGACATTCAACATGAGGGGTTGTAGTGACTAATTAATTTGCTCTTCTATTTTTACAATTTTTTCTCAATTTTTGTAATTAAGATCATTGCGACAAGGTCAATGTCGTTCGTATCCGGTATGGAGGTCGGAGTGATCAATGTAATTTTACCTCGATTTTTAGAATTATTTTTCATTTGATTACCAATTTAGTCGATTTTTAATTTGGACGAATAATTCGGAGGTTATGTCAGTTATAGAGGGGTTTTTGCTATGGTTNACCAATTTAGTCGATTTTTAATTTGGACGAATAATTCGGAGGTTATGTCAGTTATAGAGGGGTTTTTGCTATGGTTTAGTGTAGAAGGAGGCGGGGGAAGGCTGGTTAAGATAATATGTTCCTCGAATGAAATTTTTTTTTTCGATTTATTTCGATTATGCTAAATTTTTAAAGAATGCGAAGGTTTTAGAGGGGAGGGTGGGGTGAGGNTTTTTTTTTCGATTTATTTCGATTATGCTAAATTTTTAAAGAATGCGAAGGTTTTAGAGGGGAGGGTGGGGTGAGGTGGGCATGTTGTTTGGTTTGGGGAGCGGGCTTGAGGCGTGTTGTCTAATTAACCAATAGGAATCATTGGTGTTAGTCGTCTGCTGGACGTNTTTTTTCGATTTATTTCGATTATGCTAAATTTTTAAAGAATGCGAAGGTTTTAGAGGGGAGGGTGGGGTGAGGTGGGCATGTTGTTTGGTTTGGGGAGCGGGCTTGAGGCGTGTTGTCTAATTAACCAATAGGAATCATTGGTGTTAGTCGTCTGCTGGACGTGGTGCTGGGAAAACTCTCGAAATGTTAATTAATTAAATAATTCTTTATAAATTTTTAAGTAAATAAAAAAATTTTATTTTTGAAATTTATATAAGTGTGTTGGGATTTTTTGGCGAATTTTTCAATTCATGATCAAATGTCACAAGGCTCAAATAGGTAAAATGTCATCGAGGTCAAAATTAAGGTCAACCTAGATGGCGATCGTAAACCTGATTGCTGAGAATCAAGATGGTGAAGGAACAGCTCTGACTCCAGACCTGGGACCCCGTGTATCGATTTGGCATATCCTATGCCTATAAAACCAATATGGCCACTATTGAACTGCCCTCGAAAAGCGAACGCTCAAATATTTCAAAAGTATCTAGAAGTGACTTTCGGGGGCTTGTTTTTGCAAATGGGGTCATCGATACTTTTCTTAGGGGAATAAAAGTAAATTTTGATGGAAAAGAGAAATTTTAAGAAAAAAGGAATATTTAGGGCGAAAATTTGCCGGTTTTGAGGGAAAATCGGAACATTTTGATGGGAAAACGGTAATTACAAGATGGCGGGTGGGTTCGACTCCTGTCCCCCTTCCTCTTGCGACAAAAGATTCATAATTATTCTACTCACATAATATATAATAAAAGAAAAGTGTTTGTAAATATAAATTTCAGATATTTCATAATGTTATAGATTTATGTGTAAGGTGAGAAACAAAATTCAAAAGACAGAGTAAAATGAAATACGGAAAAATAACTGTGTTCACAATAAAAATAAAAGCAGGACGCAGCAAACTCACACTCGCAAATACACTCTGCCTGTATTTCCAAGCAATGCAGGTAACCACTGTGTTGCAGTGCACACAATGGTCAACAACTCACTGCAATTTGAGTAAAAATCACACAACTGTTCTCACAAATCGTGATACAATATGCATCGTCGCTAAACGAGCAACTAGCTTAAGTGGATAGTCTCCCTTAAAGCAGTATTTCAAAATAAATCCCTCATTTCAAGAACCGTATTTAATTCTGATCGTTGAAATTCTTAACGCGTAATAATGAAAAAATGTGTATGTGTGTATAATTTAATATACATTAAAAATATTCATCAATTATGTGTACGGTCGGAAAAAAATTCGTGTTCTAGTTAAAACACGGATAAATAACTGCTCTCTAAAAAAACCTAAAATTAATTTACGTGTTGTGGGAGCATATATAGTTTGCTCACTACGCGAAGGCAACATTGCTAGCCACTACACTGGACGGCTTAAGATACGTGGGCAACTCACTACAGTAGATATACGCTATCAGACAGAATGATATGTACGTGCGACACAACGGGTTGTATGTACTCGTTTTGGAAGAAAATATATATATTTTCGTTTTTGCGACTATTAACTAATATTCAAAGCTTGAATATGTTTCTAATATACACAAAAGCCTGTTCCTAATCTCCATTATTTAATTGCAGTAGGTTTTGATTACGAGGATATGAAAACTCATAAAATGTATACACCATTTTTTTCTGCTTTGATGCAAAATTATTTTACGCGGTATCTGTCCCCCGAGTTACCTTTGCGACAGTCTTTGTAGTCGGCTCAAACTTTGCGTTCGCAAACTGAACGGTCGTACTCAGAAAAGAAGCAAAATGGCGTTGATAGCCTGTCTGTGGTCGCAAACCCTAGTTGCGTATCTTTGCGTCACGGGCGTAATAGGCACGCTGGTAGCCGGGTATTCTCTCTACCAATATAGGTCACCCGGAGGTAACACGAAGACATAGGCAGGTGCCAGCTACTGAAACCTCGTGGATGTCACCTGGCGGATGTGGGTTCGATACCCGGTGACGATTCGTGGAATTTGTCATGTTGTTGCAGAAACTGACTCATCTCCATACGGCGGAAGGCAGCGTAAAACCACGGTAGAACCATACACAAGGTTATGTTTCTGTCATACGTCACTAAACTTCTACGTTGGCTACGGCTTACACACTTGTGTTGCCATAACATCCATACCTATGGTAATACTGTGCCAAATAACCTTGCCTTACTTTACTTNGGCTTACACACTTGTGTTGCCATAACATCCATACCTATGGTAATACTGTGCCAAATAACCTTGCCTTACTTTACTTGCGACTGTGCATACGTGTTAATTTACTGTCCCATGTCAATACATTCCTAAGTTGCATATTGTTTCACGTACTTTTTATTTGTCTAGCCAGTATGTGTTTCAAGTTATTCATCACTTTAAGTTATATATTGATTTTACTACTGGTATATTTTCCATTTAGATGTTTTGGCTAATCTCCTCACATATTACAAATGTATTTAGCTTGTTACAGTTGTTATTCTCGACCCACCTGTTATTTGAGTTCAATTATTGACAGAACTGCCACATAAAGAGAATTGTCTTGATCTAAATAATGTGTTCTTTTTTTCTACTTTTATTGGTTTTCCTTCGTAAACTTCTCCGTTAATAAATATTTATGATAAATTGAAGTCTACTATTTAAATTACTCTTTTTAGCTACCCCAAGTTCGGCACGATTCCCTTCACAAGCCTCCTGGCTGTCAATTCATGAACATGAAAATAGTAATCTGACTAGTGCCTCTATCGAGTGTGAGGCGGCGGGGAAAAGAGAAGATGGGAGTGAGTCACTGACTCCGCTTCATGGTACAGAGAGAGGTATCGCAGTCTTCAGACTCGCATTTGGCAGCTCCTGGTTTCACTCTGCGGCGTGACTATCCTCGTTTCGTTTCCGATGCTTTCCCGAAATCTCCCCAGGAGAGTGTTTATCGTCACTTATTTACAAAGAGCGGAATATTTCTCTATATCAATTGAACTGACACTGTTTTAGCACGAATGAGTACATATTTTTCAGTAACCGGAGCTACACGAAGTTATCTAGCGATCTCGCATTTAATGAGCGACTGCAGCTGCCAGGTAATGCATTGGTTTCTCATTTTAAGTTCATAACAGACAAATAACTATTTCTAAAAATTAGCATTGCTTGTATTTTCTTAATTATTACTGTGTCAGCGTCATGGGATGTAATATTTTCAGAACATCTTGATTACATCATGTACATGATAATGTTAGCAGAGATATACGGAATACAATTGGATTTAATTACGTTTTTCGACATGAAAGCAGTTTCTGTTATATACCACCCCCCCCCCCCACCAAGCCCTTTTTCCTTTTTCGCAAACAGCCGAGATGAACATGTTTTTAATTCGAACCTTCTTTCTACATAACGATAAAATATATCTAAGTGGAATTTTTGTGAAGCCAACTATTGATGTAGGAAACACTGCTATGGGTCTATAAGGAGAAGAACCATGATAAAATGCCGCCAGCCATCGGCAAGATAAATATCGTCAGCTATATTATCATGCTCGTTGTGAGTGCGACAGGAGCATGCACATTTGCTGCTACTATATATGTGCATCAACGAAATGTTGCAATAATCAGTGAGAATGAACTGTTTTTCCTGTGAAGCAGTCACGAAGCAGAGTGGCGCAGTGGAAGCGTGCTGGGCCCATAACCCAGAGGTCCGTGGATCGAAACCACGCTCTGCTNGTCTATAAGGAGAAGAACCATGATAAAATGCCGCCAGCCATCGGCAAGATAAATATCGTCAGCTATATTATCATGGTCGTGGTGAGTGCGACAGGAGCATGCACATTTGCTGCTACTATATATGTGCATCAACGAAATGTTGCAATAATCAGTGAGAATGAACTGTTTTTCCTGTGAAGCAGTCACGAAGCAGAGTGGCGCAGTGGAAGCGTGCTGGGCCCATAACCCAGAGGTCCGTGGATCGAAACCACGCTCTGCTACAACTATAAGTGTTTCTATTGTGTATTTTAGTTTGCCATCTAATTTTCGAAAACATCTTACTTTTTTGTTTACCTATGGAATACATAAAAACTCAGACAAAATTAGACAAAATATATGTATATTTAATTATTCATATAACATCACTTGGGTGACACATTTATACTCAAAGGTTCATTTCGTTGTGTAACCACATTACTTAGATAAATGATAATATCGATACCCTTGTGGTGCCATTGGGTGTTCCTTTTTTATATTAATCTCTTCAAGTTGGCTGTAGTGGTATGAAAAAGTGCAATAAGTTGTTTTATCTTCTTCCATCATTCGAGGAGAAATAAGTACAATAAATAAAGTTCAATGTGTAAATGGGCTACGCGAAGATCACATATTTTTCTTTTTATATTTTTGGTTCGTGGGTGTGTAACACCACACTCATGATGTTTTATTACGTGTCCCTTAAGTGTTAATCTAAATTTTGGATACGTTTTTTTAAATAAAAAATTAAACTATTTCTTTTCAACTTGATTCGTTACATATGAAAAACAAAATAAACCAATGTTATTATAGCTAAGTTGAAAATATTTGGGTTTTCAAAATACGGTTTTTCGGTGTGTTTATGGGATTATTAAAATTATGTGTAAAACATTCTTCAACTTTTGTCTTGATTCAGAGAATCAGTAAACAACAAACATCGTGTCAATCCCTACTTCTGGAAACTTTGCCCACTCCAGTGGTCATTGATTTCTTACTCGCTATATCGGCATTTGTTGGACAGCGTATTTTTTCGAAGAGAAAAAAATATTCGTGGCTGTTATTTAAATAAAGTAATGTGACGAGAGAAGATATCGAATTTAATTACGCGTCTATAATTTTTAATTTAGTATGTAGGTCCAACTTAAATAAACAGTCATTTGAAAATTTTTAGGAATTAAGTGCTATATTTCACACCACCACCCTCCCCCCCCTGGCCTTCTCTCCCCGCCAAAATTTTTATTTTTTTTTCAAAAGTGTTACGTATTGTGTTTGAGTTAAGTTGATTGCCCTCGTGGAAAATTCCTACAAGGTTGTTAGTTTTAATATTGTTGTTTGTTTAGAATAATGTATCAGTACTTAGGTATATGCATGGGTAAGTTCTGTTATCAGCGTGTCCATATGGACGCCTGAAGATAATGTAACGTGGCGACGTGAAACGTGACGCGACGATAAACGAAATGGTAACAAGATTGCAATGTTCGCTCGAGCAACGTACGACAAACGTGGGTGTCGCAGCCCTCTTAACACCGCCCCTTACGAAATGATGGAACACTACGTCGATAGGTTGTGGCAGTTAAAGCCTTCGTCGTGGTTCCTAGAACTAACGTGATACATANAATGATGGAACACTACGTCGATAGGTTGTGGCAGTTAAAGCCTTCGTCGTGGTTCCTAGAACTAACGTGATACATATAACTGTCCCTACTGGGAAGAAGCTGCACGTTCGGCAATGATTCTCCCGTGATAGATACTGTTTCCTTCAACATGGGACGACTGTGAAGAACACAAGCCCGAGAAGCTGAGACAATCATAGTTACAGACAAAGTCTTTTGCAGGTTTCAGTCTCGTTATAAAAATAATTCCGGAAATAAATCGGCGAAATTTAACATGAAACACATTCAAAGAAAAAGCATATTTTTTCACCCGGTTGTCGCAGAAGTCATGTNAAATCGGCGAAATTTAACATGAAACACATTCAAAGAAAAAGCATATTTTTTCACCCGGTTGTCGCAGAAGTCATGTGTTATATTCTTTGCTGGTTCACAGTCGTCTAATTACTACTTTAAAAATAAATAAAATTCCCTGGGCGTTACTGCGTGCTTTTCAACGCAATTACCATACAAACTACTAACGACAAATAATTGATACTGTGAAAAAAAAAAAAAAAGTTTCAAGTTTTACGTCTAATTAAACGCGTATTCAAATGTGTCGTGTCAGTGGAAATACAAAACTCCAAATAAAATTTTTCCGGAACAGGTAACATGGTTGCTCATCAATGAAGTTCGCTGGGATGGCAGGTGCATTACAAAGAGACATCGTCAAGTCAAATGCGGGGTTCTGTACAGAAAGTGTGTAATTTTATCCCATACTTTCTCTTGTGTAGTGAACATCTCAGACATATACAATCCTTTTGTTGAGGTGTGCGTATTTATTCTTCTTTTATGCGCACTACGGTCTAACTTGGCGTAAAAGTAATACATTTAATTTTCTTATAAATGCGTTGGGGTCGCTTATGGTTGCGTCGACAGCGAGCGTTCAGGACACGGTAATGTCAATTTTTACGTCTGGCAATCTGATACGTTACTTGCGGAGATGATGAACTTAGTAGAAGAACTTGGGGCTCCCTGAACCCACTTGTAATCATGCAATTGGTAATTATGACGCATACATATAAATAGTACACGTAAATCAGTGGCCGTACTTTATAACATTTCTTCTCGTCTCTTCTTTGCCGTGTGCATTATGGGTCATGTGTGCACAACTCATTTAGAAACAGCAGATTAGTGACGGGAAGAAAAGTGTAGCTAAACACTGTGGCGGTGTGAAATTTTCGGTGATTATTTTTAACCCGTACATTAACGCGATTGCCCGTTATTTTACTCCGAGCGAAAAGAGCACGCAATAGTTATTCATGGTCGACATTCAATAAAGATACCCACGCCGAGGGACGACCGCTTCTGCCAGTATCTGAGACGGACATGCTGCTGCCACCAGCTAGTAGTGACAATTCCAGACGGGGCTTGAGATTCGCTGTTGAACGAGGCGCGAGCACATCCCGCTATCATATTCCCACATGTACCACGGATTGTTGATCTTGNTGAGATTCGCTGTTGAACGAGGCGCGAGCACATCCCGCTATCATATTCCCACATGTACCACGGATTGTTGATCTTGTTATGGCAGAATGAGAGTGGCTTCCTATTCAGCACTGCACCTCACTGTTGAACACGCAGGACTCGTTGAAACGTAGTACACACGCACTACCAAAGTCGTCAGAAAACTGCCGCATGAAAGAAAAATGCATGTATCTTGTAAGAGTATGAAATATTTTACTAGAATTTGCTTATTGAAATGTTTTTAAATATATATAATAAGTGTGCGTGTTACCTTNAGAATTTGCTTATTGAAATGTTTTTAAATATATATAATAAGTGTGCGTGTTACCTTTTTGGATGCTTCAGAAAACACATTTTACAAGAAAAACTTCGTAAATAAGAGCGATTTTAATAATTACTGAGAAAATATGGGTACTAATGACAAAAAAAAATATTTTTATTGATTGATTTTATGTATATTTAGTTCAGTTGAGAAAATTGACAACTTTCGTGAATGAAATTGATGTGCAGAAATAAAACATCAAAAATATTTGTAAACCTTGTTACTAGATTTTAATTACAATATACAACATTAATAATTAATATGATAGTCTTACTTGACAGAGGTTTTGTTTTCCAAAATAGGCTTTATGAAGCATCCAAAATGAACCTATTACTAACTTTGAATTAAAATAGTCTTTCACTACATAATTTTTAAAATATAAAAAAATGTAAATTTTAGCAAAATATTTAACAGTGTTACAAAATTCTTCTTTCACACGGAACACAAATCATACTTTNTGAGATTCGCTGTTGAACGAGGCGCGAGCACATCCCGCTATCATATTCCCACATGTACCACGGATTGTTGATCTTCTTATGGCAGAATGAGAGTGGCTTCCTATTTAGCACTGCACCTCACTGTTGAACACGCAGGACTCGTTAAAATGTAATACACGCACTACCAAAGTCGTTAGAAAACTGCCGCATGAAAGAAAAATGCATGTATCTTGTAAGAGTATGAAATATTTTACTAGAATTTGCTTATTGAAATGTTTTTAAATATATATAATAAGTGTACGTATTACCATTTTGGATGCTTCAGAAAACACATTTTACAAGAAAAACTTCGTAAATAAGAGCGATTTTAATAATTACTGAGAAAATATTGGTACTATGAAAAAAAAAAATTTTATTCATTGATTTTATGTATATTCATTTCAGTTATAACAATTGACAACTTTCGTGAATGAAATTGATGTGCAGAAATAAAACATCAAAAATATTTGTAAACCTTGTTACTAGATTTTAATTACAATATACAACATAAAAAATTAATGTGATAGTCTTACTTGACAGAGGTTTCGTTTTCCAAAACGGGCTTTATGAAGCATCCAAAATGAGCATATTACTAACTTTTAATTAAAATTGTCTTCCACTAAATAATTTTTAAAATATAAAAAAATGTAAATTTTAGCAAAATATTTAACAGTGTTACAAAATTCTTCTTTCACACGGAACACAAATCATACTTTTGTGAAAATGTTGTTGATTTTAATGAGTTCCGCATTTTGTACAGTCAGGTGCAGTGCGCCAATGAATGCCATTCTACTTCTAGCTTAAGCGGCTGTGGCATCCTTTATATAGAAATTATTCGTTTAAGTGCCATAACAGAAAAATCACGGTCATTGCTGAAAACGTCTCATTATAGAACCATTACATTTCATGTTTCTGTGCAAAAATTTTGTAGCTGATTGTTAATAAGTGTTCCATGATTTTTATTAAAAGTTGAGAATAAATAAATTTATATAATTTTGTATTAAGTCAGTTATTACATAAATATGCGCTTGTAGATAATATATTATGTATGTAACGTTGGTTAAAGTAATTAGCTACGCTTGTATTGTCACATTTTCAATAAATCCTAATAAATTTGAATCAGGAAGATATAAATAATACACAGAAGAGCCAAAAAAAACTGGTACACCTGCCTAATATCGTGTAGGGCCCCCGCGAGCACGCAGAAGTGCCGCAAGACGACGTGGCATGGACTCGACTAATGTCTGAAGGTATGCAGGAGGCAATTCACACCATGAATCCTGCAGGGGAGTCCACAAATCCAATCTGCTCCAGTTTGAGAAAGGGTTGCACGTCTGTCACGTTTAATGATTCTCGTCAGTCGTCGTTTGTCCCGTTCTTTCACGATCTTTTTTCCGGCCGCAGCAATGTCGAAGATGTGATGTTTTACCGGATTCCCGATATTCACGGTACAGTCGTGAAATGGTCGTGAGCGAACATCCAAATGTTATCGCTACCACAGAGATGCTATGTCCCATCTTTCGTGCGCCGACTATAACACCACGTTCAAACTCAGTTAAAGATTGATAACCTGCCACTGTAGTAGCAGTAACCGATCTAGCTGCCGACCGCATCGCGTTACTCTGATTGGTTCCATACCTCTGTTATTTGCATACGCACGCCTCTACCAGTTTTTTTGGCACTTCAGTGTATATTCGATATGGCGGGTGAGACGAGTTCTTGCTCGCGAAGTGTTATGGCGTTGTCCTGGCTTCCTCATTGCAAACATTTAGCCTACTCCTTTCACGGGAAATTTGAAGTAAAATATTCAGGACTGGAGGATAAGTTTCATTTTCTATAGATAATAAATTTCCATCCATCCTGCGCATACGCAAACGAACGCCAATATCAATTCTACATCCAGAACGGGAATCGGTGACGCTTTACAAACAAACAGCTGAACTGAGCTGCGCTGGGGGGAGATCGCACTACTGTGCATTACTCTCGAAATAAAAACACGCTCATTTCAATGTACGAGGGCATCTACTGCGTACACTGAATTCGAAATGTAAATAGTTGTGATAGTTGTTGCCTGTCGCGAGAGGGACCTTGTTTTAGATTTCCGGCACCGACCGTTGGAAATATTCTGGTGGTTGGTATGCCTGGCTCGCCTCCGTACAGCGGAAGGCGACGGAAAACCTTCGTAATGTCAGTCTTTGTAATCGCCCCTGATGCGACACCACTTCCATCACTAGTCTCCCGACTGGCATTGATCATCGTGGAAAAACTAATTACATTTGTTTTTCTATTGTAGTATCTTTTCCGTGTAATGACGTGCAACGTTTAGTACTATCAGCTGTGGCTATATATCTGTTAAATTTTATCTACTCTCCCGATTATGATAGATTTGATTTTAAAACTTAAATTTCGCAAAACTTCGTTTTCTTTTTTTAATTTTTAAAGGAAAATTTTTAGTTTAAATTTAGATTTTAAATATTTAAATATTATATAATAATGATAAATTACTTTAATTTTATTTATCTGCTATGAGAATTCGTAAACATCGGAGTTTGCTGATTAAGTTACTAAGGCAACGTAATTTGAAAGCGTGTGACGCTAGTGTGGCACAATTAAATACCGGCGTTAGATTATTATTATGATTTTCCGGCGAACCTACACGTTTTTGGCTTTGGTTTTGACGTTCTCGGCCATCTTGCTTCTGTGAGAACTAGGGGACTGGAGTCCACTGCCGTGGTAGGAATTTTATTTAGTCCGATATTACCGAGTCCGCTACGTCTTTATTTAAGTCAGGCTACGCAGGAACCGATGACGGCGCGAACTTCAAGGCCACGAAGAAAGTACACTGAAGAGCCAAAAAAAAAAAAAAAAAAAAAAACTGGTGTAGGCGTGCGTGTGCAAATAACGGAGGTATGAAACCAATCAGAGTAACGCGATGCGGTCGGCAGCTAGATCGGGTACTGCTGCTACAATGGCAGGTTATCAAGATTTAAGTTATTTTGAACGTGGTGTTATAGTCGGCGCACGAGAGATGGGACATAGCATCTCCGAGGTAGCGATAACATCTGGATGTTCGCTTACGAACCATTTCACGAGTGTACCGTGAATATCGGGAATGCGGTAAAACATCACATCTTCGACTTCTCTGCGGCCGGAAAAAGATCGTGAACGAACGGGACAAACGACGACTGACGAGAATCGTTAAACGTGATAGACGTGCAACCCTTTCTCAAATTGGCGCAGATTGGATTTGTGGACTGCCCTGCAGGATTCATGATACCTTCAAACATTAGTCGAGTCCATGCCACGTCGTCTTGCGGCACTTCTGCGTGCTCGGGAGGGCCCTACACGATATTTGTCAGGTGTACCAGTTTTTTTTGGCTCTTCAGTGTATATTGTAGTTCTGGTATAGCGCCGGCGCGTGTTCTACGCGGCGCAAGGAATTGTAGAGAGAACCTGAGGCGCGCGAGCGAGTCTCTCTAAGGAAGACCCCGAGTGCACCCACCCCCCGGGAAGAGTTCCTGTTTCCGGCCTGGTTCCTCATTCGACAAAACATCGCACGGCTGCATCGCTGTTCTTACAACTCGTAACTGCCGAGTGTTGGAAGATAAGTGTCGCCATCACAACGCCGAAGCACAAGATGAAAACTTTCATCTCTGAGTTGCCGTTGCGAACCCAGGTAAACACGTCTTCGCGTGCTCTGAGAATCTGTTTCAAAGCCTGCCATCATTTCGGGCAGGATACTTAATTTAACTTCGAGCCCTTTGAATTTAATTTATACCGTAAACAGTACAATGGTCCCGTCATCGTTTGGCTGCATTTTAAGACAAGTTTGTCTTCTGTTCCGTGATCTCAACTGCCCCTGAAAATCACCTCGGTAAATTCAGCCTTAAATTCTGTGCCTTCTTCGTTTCATTTATTCGTAGTGTAGCTGAAGTTGGTGGTTTTTTTTTTGNAAATTCAGCCTTAAATTCTGTGCCTTCTTCGTTTCATTTATTCGTAGTGTAGCTGAAGTTGGTGGTTTTTTTTTTTGCGTCTTGAAAAGGGAATACGATGTGAAAAATAGTTTTAGAATCTGTAGGCCTTTCGTGCTCGCTTNTTTTTTTTTTGCGTCTTGAAAAGGGAATACGATGTGAAAAATAGTTTTAGAATCTGTAGGCCTTTCGTGCTCGCTTGCACACGTAATATAGCTGACCAGAACGGTGGTAAGACACGGTGGCTATATGTGCCAAAGGAAATTAAACGAAATCGGCACGGAGTATTTATATACATACGGTGACTCTGCGTACACAGAGGTGTCTTGAGGACAGGGGGTTGTCACCGACGTGTGATCGAGTACGAAATACGACAGTGTATCCCTCTTTTAACGTATGGAATATTGCGGTAGGGGGGGTATGCGAATATTGATGAAAACCTGCTACCTAGCAGCAGTGGGCGCCCGGCAGTTGAAACAAACTCCTAGATATACATATAGACATTCAACCCTCCCACAACCATTAATTTCAGATATCTTTTTCCAGTGAGTGGGTATATAGAGATCTTATCCCACCCCTCCCCATCCCAAAATTATGACAGTTAGTGGACCACATTTTGGCCATCTACGTATAAACTATTTTGTAAAAATGTTTGCCATCTTTGTGAAACTACACTTATTAGTATTAAATTTATCTCATAAACTTAACGGCATGCTAGATAACTTTACTTGGAAAACAACTATTTATATTGAATATTCGAATATGTCTGGTTTTATTTCGCGATTTTACCACTGCCCCTCGTTTTTCTTCTGGGAAAAGAATACTACCACGCCACACATTTTTTTCCCGTACCAGGTTAAAATGTGGTCTTTTATTTCGTTGAGCTATGGCAGAAATTTGCAAGTTGGTCATAAAGATAACGCCCGCTGTGATTATAAAATCTGACTGGGTCCACGAGAAACTGTAAGAGGTGTTTGGGACATCGTGTATATATCAGCACTGATAAGAGCTATTTAATTTTGTTCTCCATCAAATTCAAACCTCATTTACACATCGAAGATGTAGTGGATTTGAAAACTATCAGAACTCGCGCCACACATTTTAAATCATATAACGGCTGCACTTGCACCCAAATATTAAAACAGCAGTTTTGAAATCTTAATTACCTGCACTTTACAATTTATCACTTTTTCAAAAATATTTCGTTAATTTTGCCGCCTATCTTTCTGCTCCCGAGAAAATGCTACACTTTGTCAGGTAGGAGATGAAAATTCGTTTTTTGTTTCAACTAAAATTCAAANTTCTGCTCCCGAGAAAATGCTACACTTTGTCAGGTAGGAGATGAAAATTCGTTTTTTGTTTCAACTAAAATTCAAGACAAAAGTTATTTTTAGTAAACAATTCAAAACGTACATATTTCGAAACTCTATACAATATACAAAATTTTGTCTGCATATGCTTTAAAGTTGAACGTCACAATTTTCTTGTGTGTTAGTAGTAAAATTCTTTCCCCATTTTTTTTTCACGCGAATGCTTTTACACTGTTTTTTGTTTCTTCCAAAGACTTCAGAAGATGCAGGATAATCATTGTNTTCTGCTCCCGAGAAAATGCTACACTTTGTCAGGTAGGAGATGAAAATTCGTTTTTTGTTTCAACTAAAATTCAAAACAAAAGTTATTTTTAGTAAACAATTCAAAACGTACATATTTCGAAACTCTATACAATATACAAAATTTTGTCTGCATATGCTTTAAAGTTGAACGTCACAATTTTCTTGTGTGTTAGTAGTAAAATTCTTTCCCCATTTTTTTTCACGCGAATGCTTTTACACTGTTTTTTGTTTCTTCCAAAGACTTCAGAAGATGCAGGATAATCATTGTNTTTTTTTTCACGCGAATGCTTTTACACTGTTTTTTGTTTCTTCCAAAGACTTCAGAAGATGCAGGATAATCATTGTTAATTATTTTATACGCAATGGGAATAAGTTAATTTTAAATGTAAACACGAATTAGAGCATAAATGGTGCTAAGAGCTATAGAAAAGGATTTTTGTAACCTATAAAAACACTTTTCGGTCTTTTCTCAATACACTTAGTAGCAGTGAGCAATGAGAAATTAATTTGCTGGCAGTTATATAATTTTATGGATTTGAATAGTGTATTTTATTTGAATTAAACAAACAGCTTTTAGGGTTATTAACCAACACTAAAAGAAAACGAAACTGTTTAACATTTTANTTTTATTTGAATTAAACAAACAGCTTTTAGGGTTATTAACCAACACTAAAAGAAAACGAAACTGTTTAACATTTTAATGATCTCCTTTACATTGAATGTTTTTTAAAAGTGTAGTAGCCGCGTAACTTAAAAAAATATATATATAAAACTACAAATACTGAAAAAGAGCTCAACGAATTATATACATACGTTTCATTCCAGAACATCAGTTACAGTTTGGGTTTGAGATTTCTGAACATACTTCACAACACTCGTCACAACCAAATGAACTGTAGGCTTCATGAAGCAACATGGACAAATGCAAAGGATTAAAAAATTTTCATAAAGAAAATATGATTGCGTTATGGGAAGAAAATATCAAACATTTAACAGTAAAATTTTGAAAATATTGAGCGTATAGTTTTTGAGTGACGACGAGTTTAGTTCGAACGTTTTTCGGCCGTTGAGTTCCCCGGCGCATGCAGGAGCTGAGAGAGCATGGAGAGGCGCAGTTAAGGGCGAGATTCCCGTGTTTCTTCGCCAGCGCGAGGGACTGGCCGGAGGAGTGGCATTCTTGCTCAGCCGCAGTAGAGCACCGACGCTAAAAACCTGCGCGTAATCATCTCTGGCAACACAATCGAGCTCTAAAAAAAATTAATTTTGCATTGTTAAAGGAAAACGGCATCAATTTAGAGTCGATAATACGTCACATTTAAAACTTTGGTAGGATAAAATATTCTTCAAAATTAATGAAAGTTTGGTGAGTGCTAGAGCAGTAGAGGACGGTTTCACGCACCGCCATTGTTTACCAGCAAGGTCAAGCCTAGTCTGCGGTATCGACCTGTATGCGAAGAACACTCGGCAACAGCTGCGCGCATGCGCGCCTATTGCCTCTACACACGCACCGCGTCAGCAAGGTTGCACATAGAAGGACAATCACATACGTTCTGCTCGACGGCACGAAGCAGAGTGGCGCAGTGGAAGCGTGCTGGGCCCATAACCCAGAGGTCCGTGGATCGAAACCACGCTCTGCTAACAACTTTTTNACAGCAAGGTCGCACATAGAAGGACAATCACATACGTTCTGCTCGACGGCACGAAGCAGAGTGGCGCAGTGGAAGCGTGCTGGGCCCATAACCCAGAGGTCCGTGGATCGAAACCACGCTCTGCTAACAACTTTTTTTTTAAAATTCAGTAATATCAGTTCCTGTTACATTTCTTGTTTCTTTTTTTTTTACATTGGAAAGTGTGACAATTGGGACGATAATATTTACCAAATGCATATGTGTATTGTACAGCCCTACGGAGGTGACGCACGACGCGTTTGATTACGAAGGTGGTCCCGATTCAAGTCATAGCCAGGACAATTTAGATAACGGATAACTCTGATATCCTTGTGGTGCCATAATCAGCTGTTCTTTCGATTCCACTGTCCATGTCGTCTGTAGCGGCGTGAGAAGAATAATTTAATTACCTCCTGACATCATTCACGAAGGAAGTAGAGCAATATAAAGAAAATGCAATTAATAAATACGCGAATGCCGTCACTTAAATCTTAAACTGCTTTTCATGCACGATGTGCACCACTGTAAGGGTTTCGCATTTAATTCGTTAAATAGCAATCTTATGTTTAGGCTGTTATTACATTGAAAATAAATTAGTTTAATTTAAACTTGATATATTACAAAATCAAAAATTAACAAAAAAATGTATGAAACATTGCAAAGGAAACTGTGTCCCCTTATNTTATGAAACATTGCAAAGGAAACTGTGTCCCCTTATTTTAAAACTATCTTATTATTAGGCCTATACGTCACAAGCATATTACCACGCAATATGCAAATGAAAAACTTAAACTTTACACGATTTAGGACATAAATAAACAACAAAAATAAGAAAACACTGTGAAATCATTTGATACATCTTTAAAAAAAAAAAATTACTNTAGGACATAAATAAACAACAAAAATAAGAAAACACTGTGAAATCATTTGATACATCTTTAAAAAAAAAAAATTACTGGAAATTCTTTATTTCGGTGTTGCGCATTTTTCCGGAATCACTCCAGGTAAGTGCCGGGATAGTTCTTTAATACACGTCCTGGCCAAATACTTTCCTGCTCGTGATTATTCTATACAACTGGTTTCATCTCTGACACAGGCGAAATAAGAAATACTGTGTCATTTTACAGATTTTTCACGATAGTCGTGTCATTCCATTCGGCACAGTTCCAAATCTGCATTCCAAGTGAAGGAAGAAACAGGACAGAGAGAATATTTACATTTACACGTAAGACGTTTGTGCTGTATTCTCGGCACGTTTGTCACAGAATAACAAAATTGGGATAAAAAATATTCCAGCTGCGATGAGAATTCCCTAATTGTGTAGGAGTCATTAACGGAAGACTAGTCCGTATATTTACCTCTGACAAGAATCAGTATTTATGGAAAATTTATAAACAGTTATTTTTCGATGGTTACGCTATGTTGTTGTCACGCTGACGAATTAATGTATGTTGATGACTGGCCTCGTGTTAAAGAGGGGGCAGCGAAATTTTCGAAATCAAAACTGGGTCATGGCCTTGGGGCTATACATTCTTTTTCGGCTCGACAAAATCTTCCAGGCTCAAATTTGGGGTTGCCCTATGTATTCGTCGACGAAACCTTTCGGACTTGACTTTCCTTCCAAGCGGCAACATAAACGTGTTACGGGGGACGTTTCCAGTTACACACTTCGCCGTCTTCTTACAGTTTATGAAAATGAGTTGCGCCAACATTTCTAAGCATAATTTACCCAAGTTCGTTTGGTTAATACTAGAACTGAAGATGGCAATGCTGTTGTCTCTCATTACCTTTCTCCGAGATGGATACCGTCACAAAACAAATCGAACTAAGTACGTCTATGATACTCGCCAGGAACAGCAAATGGCAAAAGTCATCGCCTTAATAGATTTGCGAGCGAGAGAATCATTAGCTTATTATTTCGTAGGAAAATACAGCGTTTTAAGGAAGAACTGTAAATTAAATGTAACGAGGGTAAATGATGTGAAGAAGAACGTGTCGTTTTCTACCACAAAGTTAAATTTTTCAATCTAGAAATTTTTTATTACAACGTGGCAATACGAATGCAAATATATTATTACATATTTTAATGAATATGTAATTTAAAGACACGCCCTTATATTTACTTGTTAATTTTATACTTATACACATTTATACGCGTAGAAGCGGTACAAGAAATTTACAGCCCTAAAAATTCAAATTATAATTTGTATAAATATGTTTTAACTTTTTTTATTAAGTACATTTTTACGTCCACTTTCCTTTCGTTCCCCACCAATAATTCTCCTATGTTTAGAGTACTCACATGGAATTTTAAAAATGTGTAACCAAAGAAGTGTTTTCTTTTTAAAGCCAAACTCGAAACACCGTTTTAAAAATCACGAACGCAATTTGAACACCGAACTTTTCCTGTCAACACGCCGTCACACTCCACCGTCTGTGCTTGTCTACATTACTCAACAAAAATTAGAAACAGTTAGTTACTCAAATTACAAATTCTGCTTGTCTAAGCGCTAATTGCTACTATGCCGTTAAAACAGCNATATTTCCAGGCCAGACCTCTGAGGAAATTAACGGACACCTTGCTCTTGTCCGACACAGGTGGAGGACGGAAACGGGGGTGTAACGTTTGCACCATAACTTCGTGACTAATAACACGATTGAAATGAATGTATCTTTCGATCGGCTACACGACTACGATGCGAGCATGACCTTGAGTTGGCGAGATGCGCATGTGCAAAGGGCGGGCGTGGGCAATTTCGGGTGCGCAAGGGAAAAAAAATTCCGGGCAGTATGTCTCGCGGCTCCTCAGATGTTCTAGCGCGCTGATTTTGGTGTCGAACGAAAGACTTCGTGTATATCTATGGATTTTAATTCATAAAAGCCAAGTATCCATTTCGTTACTTTCATTTTATATCCATCTCTCAAAGATAATACTATTATCCGCAAACGCAGTCGTACCAACGTAAAACCCAACAGCCATGCCCCGACACGGCCACACAGGGAAGGATGTGAAAGAGTTGAAAATTATTTTTTAACGTTTTAACATATTATTAAAGGGTTCCGAAGACTTCACGTTGCATAACTGTAGATTTTCGTACTTCACGTATGCGTAATAAAGTTGGGGGCTGCCCGATAATAGGGCGTACAGTATTTTTCAACTGGTAAAACGTTTCATCCGTAAAATACGTGGATAAGAAACACGAGTGACTAAACACCGACACAAAAGTTTAATTAAAAAAATACATTTCGGGAAGGGATGCTTTAACCAGCATCAGGGGCACCAAATTCTCTACATTACCTCCCCCACCCCTTCCTTTTCCATTCAACCAACCAAACCTGACCTGCACTCCCGGTTAGATGCCCTGTACATTTTTTTCGCAGTGGTCGCAAGTTACAAGCGGCAAGAATTTAACAGTAATAATCAGTATTTTCTAATATCGTGAGACCACGGGGAGGGGGGGGGGAGGGGTAGCACGGAGTCGGTTTATATGAAGTCGTGAAGCGAGGGATGTGGGTCGCGGACTCCCCAGGTGAGATCTCCCTGGCTGAGGAAGGCATCCGAGTGGCTGCGGAGTCGTGCCTGTGCCATGCCCTAAGTGAAGTGAATGAGTGGAGTGGAGTGTAATGGAGAGATTTGGGTGGCTCTTACTAGACTGTGTCACTCCGTGTACAGAAATAATTCGTTTTAGCGTCATAACAGAAGTGTCAGGGTCGATACTGACAATGTTTCATTATAGAAACATTGCATCTCGTGGTTCTGTGTAAATGTTTGTACCGGATTGTTAATAGGTGTTCACTAGTTGCCATATAAAGGTGAGAATTAATTATAATATAAAAGTTTGTATTAAGTTAATTATTGCATAAATATGCATGGGTAGTTAATATATTATGCCCGTAATGATGGGCAAGGCAATTAGCTACGCTTCTATTGTCGCATTTTTCAATAAATACGCCTAAATTTGAATTAGTAAGAAATAAATATAAAATTCAATATTGCGGGTGGCACGGGGTCTTAACGTCGAGGTCTTGAGAGCCAATGAGGATGAAGCGAGGTGAGTGTGGAGCAGCGCCGGAATGCTAGGGCGGGGGAAACGGGAGATACCCGAGAAAACCCGCTGACCAGCGGCATCGTCCGGCACAATCCCCGTCACGTGCAAAAATTCGGGGGGCGACCCCGAGGGGAATCGATTTCAGGTTCGCCTTGGTGGGAGACGAGTAGTATAACCGCTACACCACCGCGGCCCCACCATGCCGTATTTATCCGAACCTTGTAACCCGCGCATGACCATAGAGTGTGTGATGAAGTGGTGGATCTTTGAGTCCTACATAGCGTCTTTTCGCCAATTGGCGACCCAAGGCTCCCCGANCGTCTTCAAGCAACTTGGGCTACGCCTGTGACGTCCCCGTCTCACCATCTTCCTCACAGGTGGCAAGGAGTATATGCTCTGATGAATGGTACCGAGGCACTGGACTAACTAGCGCGCAGACCGTATGGCCACCCCGTGTTCCAACACTGAACTGTTTTTCTGGTCAATACGTCTAGCAAAATCGGCTTGGATTGGATTTCAGATTAGATCACTGATTAGCAAACAAGTTTTTTGAGATGTTTATATATACTTCCTGTAACCAATTTTTAATGCAATTTGATTAAATTAAAATTGGCAAAAGCGTTTTATTCATATAACAGTTCTTGTATTTTGATACTTGAGATATAAATAAACGCGTTCATTACTGTCGACCATCTGACTTTGACAGTTGTGTTTCTTTTGGGTAGGTCGATTCGTGGAGATTTTTTTTTTTTTTTTTTTTTTTTTTTNCATTCCAAGCTTAATGCATACTGGCTTGATTCGTGGAGATGGAAAGGACCCGTGGTCGACACCCACCAGTGCCGTGGAAACCTCGGTTAGCGCCACGGGCGACAGAATAGGCCCCATCCTAGGTTCTCTAGGGTGCCTGATCTATGCGGTTGGATTCGTGGTAGAAGTGGTTGAAGCTCCGCATGCTCGAGGAGAACTGGAGAGCTCCCCGCCAGGGAAGACTCGACGCAGTGAGCGACGTGCAGCTCCGGTACTGGCGTGGACAGTTAGTAGAAGGTGGATAGTGCCTCGGCCGCACCACGCCTGCCTCTGAGTAAGGATCTTGAAGGATGTGAGAGGAGGGTGGACGGTGTTTGCCGCAGCACCAGGTTGGGGCTAAAAACTGGTCACCTGCGGAATGAGCTAAGGGTTACTATAAGGGTTACACTGGCACGCGCCACAAGTGCGCCATCGACACTACGAGCAGGGCTCTTAACTGGTATGCCGTGTTCTCGTAGTACTGCTTGTACCTATGGGACTTTCAGCGGTGTCTCTACAATGTTATTGATGAAAAGTCTGTGGCTAAATTTAAAAAAAGGCTCCTATCGTTTCCGGCTAGTATGTTTTAAGATACGGCATTCTGAAAATGTCGTTATTGACTATATTGGAGGGCTCCAAAGTAAATTTTAAAGCACGCGAGGTAACTTTAGAGTACCATTCGCCGGTCCTCGTCTGCGGTATGGTGTATTTTCGTAGGTAGACATAGTGGTGGCACGTTTAATAGTTTCGTAACATAACAGTATTTCAAAGACTTTGCGACGCAGTTGAAGTGCGAGGCAGGCTGATTAGGCGTTCCTTACTCCTTGTCTGCGGGCCCCGTGGTGCAGAGCTGTATGCTGCATGTGGCCGCTGTGCACGACCGTCCGGTGGGGTCTCCTGTGGCGGCCTGGGAAACAGCGCGACTGAGTCTCGCTAATGTATATGAAGTCAAGTACGGAGGGGAAAGTAGGATAGAAATCCGTCAGCTGTCAATTTCTTTATTTATTTCATTAATCCACCGTTCGATTCCTGTAAAGCAAAGTGCTCCGAGGAAATAGGTTTTTCAGTACATGTGTTGTACAAAAAAATAACATAAAAATATTAAATGACAATTTGATTCCCTTAGCAATATTATTTCGATTATACTTTACCTTATTTACTAACGAGTTGCATTTATGTATAATAAACAAAATTAATAGGAGCAGATTACACTTTATAAACCACGTACAGTATATGTAAGCACACATGCCTAAATATTAACGCACACACATATTTATTGATATTTATGTGTCTATGCATGTATATATCCATAAGACATATGTATGTATTTTGTTGGAAGCAGACGAAACAACATATTTTTCAACCTGGCAGTGGTACCACACAATTAGGAGTCGAATTATTCACCAACGGACTAATATAAACTTGCAAATATAAATTGTGTTTATCTATGCTATTACATAAGCTTCCAAGAATAGGCGGAATATTGATATATAATTTAACGGTAGAGTTGTTGGTGCCTTTTTTTTTTGTGCGTGTTTAGAGGAATGTGCAAATCACCACTTCCCCTCATGTAATGACAGTGAACTGATGAGCTAGTCTGAAAAATAAGTTTTGCTTAAGAATATGAGAACATATTTTTTTATATAAAGTTGTCTACATTGATACCTACCCTTCCAGTGACTTAGCAACATGACATTATGTTTTTTTTCTTTGAAGTAAGCACATTTTTCCTTTTGAAGGGTTTCCTCGCGATATGATACCATGTTTCAGTATAGTGTGAAAAAATGCAAACTACAACGATGTTATAGTTTTAATACATGCAGTGAATAATACAAAGTTCAGTGCTCAATTTGTTCTATATTATTTGAGTATGATTTTCAATGTCATTTTTTCATTAACCTATGTTTATACATTTTGTATTTTATTTTGCTTCTAAAAAGAGAGTTTCTTTGTTTGCACTAAACCACTTCTAATGTTTCGAGGGCGTTTTTGGTTACTTTTGTTGACTGAATTTGTGAGGCATTTTGAATTAAGACACCGGTGTAATCAGAAAAGAGGATAGTCGACTTGCTCGTCAAGAACATCACGATACTCATAGGTACTCCATGTTGTATATATCCTGTCCTCGAGACTATTGCATTAGGCTGCATGAGAAATGGTCTGAGATTGTCACACATTTTTTAATATTAGGCATTACAACAGAAATCGAACAAAGTTATTTCTTTTACCGCAATGTTTAAGCTTACTTATCAATATTTTACGATACACACAGTCAAACCCTATTGTTAGGTTACAAAATATTGTGATGATCTCTTTCCGGTCGTTGGAAGCAACTTGTACACTATGAGAGAGACTAAATACTGCATCATATATTGACATATTTTTCCTGAAACTGAACTGTGCTTGTATTAGTACTTCGTATTGTGAATATGTGATGGAGCAAGTTCTTGTAAGCTACTTTTACAAGAATCTTAAATAACTTTGATAGCAGAGAGATTGGTCTATAGTTCCTACATAGGTTTTATAATCTTTCTTTTTTTTTTGTGTAATGCGGTAATTGTAGCAAATTTCAGTGTTTCAGAAAAAGTGCCAGACAACAAAGATGTACCACATATTAGACTTGATATTTCACGATATCTAACAACTTTGCTGCTTATTTCATAATTTACAAGAGAGAATTTACATTTAAGTATTTTTGTAAAATACTTTAATTTCGCAGGATATTGTCAAATTTTTTGTGAGTTTAGGAAGAGAATGTGGGAAAGTCCTTCGAAAAAAACTCCCCAAGCTCTTGTGCGTAGAGAGAATTTCACTTACTACGTTCCCTGCTGTATTTACAAAGTAAGTGTTGAAATATCAGTTCTGTTATCCGTAGTGGAGTTATTTACTTTAAGGTTAAGTATTCCACACTTGTTTAGGAAACTTTCAGTAAACACCACAAGAAAGAATGCGCAATGTGAATTTTAGATTTTTTTCAAAGGCGAGGGCAGGTGAAATTCTCTGAATTGTTTTTTTCAATGAAGAGTGTACAAACATTTTATATTACTTATATTTCTTGAAAGGGATATTTTGATCTCATGCGGCCAAATAAACACCACATTACTGATGAGAGCTATAAAGATAAGTTTTATCTTTGTAATTTTTAAACGCCTGTTTGTATCTTTACCCCACACTTTGTCTGATTTGTGTGACCCCCTAACGTGTTTCTTCCCCTTTGATAAACGATTAAGCAACACGAACTAAATCATATGCAACGCAGACGCGTAAAATGCGCGAGTTAGAAACTGCACATGACATGTGGCACACTTCTGTTCTGCGGACTGGCAATTCAACAAGGCGACATCTCTGCACGCTAGGAGAACGGGCGAATGTCCGAGTCGCACTTCTAAGATCGTGCTCGGCAGCATTTGCGAACCTCGAGCGACATCGTTCAAAAGTCCCGCCACGCAAGTTACCAGATGAATAATGCTTCTCTTGTAACTATGCTGCGTTACGTTCGTCTTGGGAAACATTTGTTTGAGAGTACTGATATCGACATTCAGAGCCAGGGCAGCCCGAGGTCGAATTAGATTTCTAATAGTTTCAATACAAACTATGAAAGGTATTAATTAATAAATTAGGGGTTCCCGTAGGAACTAAGTGTGTGAATATTATTTCTGTATTTTTCATTCGCCCAAATATTATGAATGATATTCATAAAGGTAATGCTAATGTTATTGTTATATCTATATGTCTGGTTCTTGTAAATAAGTACGGGAATAACCGTATTAGGTTATTTAATATAATTATTGTAAATAATGAAATAATTATTACAGTTGTTCCTTCAGTGAAGTGCTCAGACTTAAAGAAGTTTCCAGAATCTCGCGGTCTTCGTTCATTGAAGAGAAGTCATACATTTTACAAAGAGTCTGGCCCGATACCACATCGGGAGCAGCTCGTCTGGAATGGCATGAAAACGAAGATTAATACGAACTGATGAACACCCTTTATAACTTTATAATAAACGCTTTGATGTCACACGCAGTTGTTTCAGCCAATCGTTTTTAGTTAGTTAGTTAGTTAGTAATGCCGCATGATAATTTTACAGAAACTTAAGTGATACATGTTTACGCCATAAAATACGCGTAAAGCAATGTATATCGAAATGTATAATTAAAAGAGAAAATTTTCTTGCTTCAAAATAAAAGCAACGGAACTATCAAATTACACTGGCATTAGATTCGCGCCAGACCAGAGAGGTCCCACAAGGAATAAAATTCAAATTACATGAAAAAAAAAATTCCCTCTCCTTCGTTCCTAGTATGTAACAAATCCACTTGTTTGTAAACAAGTGTGTTTCTTTTCCCTCTGGTCTATTTTTTAACGAACTGTAAAACGCCAGCGGTACACAGAACTTGAAGTGCTCGCACTACATCAGTGCCAGTCGGTGTGGGGAGTGATTGATGGAAGACGTAAGTGCCCACCAGACGAGGCTCGAGCGAGTCCTCTCCACGTGCTCTCCCGCGAGCCTGAGCAAGTGCGCCAGTAACGTCTCATAGAACACAGAAGATATGAGAATACAGAGGGAAATCTACCGAGCGCAAACACAACCCCAGCTGCACGCTTCATCGAAACCGCCCAACCAGCTGCTAATCTGACATTCGCTAAATAAAAACTCCTGAAAATCATCCGGGTCTGTTCGTGAATTGACCTGCGCTTCGTTTAATTACTTCAGCAATTATTCCTCCAGTGTAAGGAGTTGATGCTGGTCAGACCACTCGCCTCCCGCCTAGGCAAACCGGGCTCGATTCCTGGCGGGATCGCCCCCCGGAATTTCCGTAAGTGGGAGCCGTGACCGGGCGATGCCGCCGGTCGGCGGGCTTTCTCGGGGATCTCCCGTTTCCCGAACCCTTGCATTCCGGTACTGCTCCATACTTACATTACTTCACTCTCGTCGGCTCTCGTGATCTCGCTGGTAAGAGCCGCCCAACTCTCTTCACTCACTCACATGTAGCAAGCAAAACAACTTATGTAAATGTACGGAACTTTCCAACAATCTGCTCTTTTTTTTTTTTGCTCTCGTTTCTTTGAAATGTTTGTTTGAAAATAGATATTGTCTCGTTGTGTGTTTATTTTACTAACCATAAATAAATTATACATATATATTGCCAAAACCGTTGACGAGAACAGTATTCTTATTCCAACAACGTGACAAACGCGTATTTACGCTTAAGTAGCGATGCACATATATTTTGAGGTCCTCGTCTAGTTGCTGGTTCTGAAAAGGTGCTGTCTCAAATACTAAACCTAAAGATCGGCAAGATTTCTTAACGTGTCAGTATTCCTTACGAAATGTCACGTATGATATTTTTTCTTCGAAACTGCTGTCTTCAAAACTGAAGCATTCAGAAGGAATTTCTTTAACACTGATTCCCCATTCAGACTCTGTATATGCAGGCTTGGTGGGTAGAGCCCTCGACCCTTAACATGTTATCCCGAGTATAGGATGTTCACGGTAAAGTGAGCACTTTTGAAAGACCTTTCATTTGGAATAATAGTCAAAGTATATATGTTATATTTTACCCTTAGACGTTAACTTTCGAGCGCGGTGGAATATACACACTTTGTTTATTAATTACACGCCAATATTTATTTTAAATGGTGGTTAATTGATAAAAAACGATTGAAATAAAAAACTAACTACGGTCTCAAAAGTGCTCACTTTACCGTGAACAGCCCATATGAACTGGAAAGTCAAAAAAACTGGTATAGGCGTGCGTATGCAAATAACAGAGGTATGGAATCAATCAGAGTAACGCGATGCGGTCGGCAGCGTCTATATAAGACAACATGCGTCTGGCAAAGTTGTTAGATCGGTTACTGCTGCTACAATGGCAGGTTATCAAGATTTAAGTGAGTTTGAACGTGGTGTTATAGTAGGCGCACGAGAGATAGGACATAGCATCTCCGAGGTAGCGATAAAATTTAGATTTTCGCGTACGACCATTTCACGAGTGTACCGTGAATATTGGGAATCCGGTAAAACATCAAATCTTCGACATCGCTGCGGCCGGAAAAAGATCGTGAAGGAACGGGACAAACGACGACTGACGAGAATCATTAAACGTGACAGACGTGTAACCCTTTCTCAAATTGGCGCAGATTTCAATGCCTCCTGCATACCTTCAGACATTAGTCGAGTTCATGCCACGTCGTCTTGCGGCAATTCTGCGTGCTCGCGGGGGCCCTATACGATATTAGGCAGGTGTACCCGTTTTTTTGGCTCTTCAGTGTATATATTCGATCACATCTGACATGTTGCAGGATAGGTAAAGTCTTGGTAGTCGCTGTGGAATGCCAGAATCTAGCACCAATAAGGACCAATAAGGCCTTTCCCTTCGGACGGTACAATTGGTTGATGCTGACACGCCGGCAATTGTTATTGGTTGCTTCTTGGGCTACGGCTCCACTGAAACACTCTTCATTGTTTCCAAAGTGTCAGTCATAATAAGTACTACTCATACCGTAAATTTCCTCTTTTGCAACATCCAAAATGAAAAATTAATATGTTCGTTAAGTGGTTAAGGGGAACCCCCCCCCCCTTTTATGGAATACTGGATTCTTGTTTTTCTTTTTTTGTTTGTGTTTAAAAAAAATTCCGAAATTAGTTAGTGACCTTGCACGACGCCTCTACTACGAACTCGTAATTATGTCGCAATATTAATTCTGCCAGAATTTGGCAAAGTCTATATTGAGCCGTAAATACTAGTTCGTAGTTTAGTCGTTACAGCAGTACTGCGATGTAAGATTAATATCTAGTTGGATATACTGGTACTTTTAAGCGTATCTCAGTCACCTTTCACAATATTGCTTCAAACAATTTGAGCCATTTGAGGAGAAGAACCACGCCATAAGAGAGCAAGGTGTAGTAAATTAATAAGAGTTCAGAGTTTTTGTTTTTTTCTCAGTCTACAAATATTAATATATCCGCAATGTTCAGGACACTAAAAATCTTACAAAAAATAGTAAAAATGTTGCCTGCGCAAAAATAAACAAAGGGTTTTTTTAATGCTACATGATGAGTATAAAATAATACTCCAACTTTGAAGGTCTATATGATCAAAACCAAACAACCTACAACCTTGATTGACCAATCAAATGAACCATGGAACCGTGAAGTTAGTTTACCATACATTCATAAATGTTCAATGTGTCCACCACGAGCGGCCCGAACGACATCTAAGCGATAATCGAACTCGTTCCACGCTCTTGTCAGCATGTGGCAGAACAGTACGATACTTGTTGTTTATGAAAGTGAAAGAAGAATACATACATTTTGTAACACTGTAAAATGTTTTCGATAGAATTACTTACTCAGTTTTTTGATGGTTAATAATTCGCTGTTTTAATTTAAACTTAAGCATACACCATTCTAGATACTTCAAAAATCATATTTTGCAAAAAAAAAAAAAAAAAAAAAAAAAAAAAAAAAAAAAAAAAAAAAAAAAAATNTCAAGAAATTTTATTGTAATGTTGCAAGACGTCTGAGGGGCGTATCTGAGTTCGTGAGGGATGGAGGTCTTAATAAAAACAAAATAACTAAATTTGATTTATATTTTATTCACACAGCTATTATTTACAACATTAAATAATCTGTCTCCACTATTACTGTTTATATTTCTCAGTGAGCGCAATATTTAGTGTCTATTTCAACTCTAAGTAACGTGCTTCTTAATGTCCCTGCTTGATTATATCCAATTAAATCATACTCATCATTAACACGCATTCATTTTGTCAGTTGCCATCATTTTTAATGTCTTTCACTCACGCATCCAGTCCAATAGTCCAGCCTGCCAGTCGCACTCTTCACTGCACTGATGCTCGTAGTTGCAGATTTTCCTTCCGCTCGTCACTTCCAGCGCTACTCGTTGCTCTTCTGATTCGTCGTCTATCGCTCAATGTCGCACAATCATCCAGACTCCCGACTCTCATAAACTCTCGGCTCGGAGGCCGGACGCGCTTTTATAGTTGCCGGCCTTGACGTGCCGCACCATGAGACACGCTGAGAGAAACCAGGGCAGAAAACCACTAGAAAATTCTTCAGGAACGCAGAAATTCGATCTGCTGAAGGTCAGGAGCACGCGAGGCACAAAAGGTTTTGGCACAAGGCGGAAGAATGCGCGGCGGCACTCTCCGTAACTAAAAACCCTGATAGGATTATCGCTATCCTGTCATTCAAACGTTTTCTGGTCACTCGTCGCCCGCTATCATATCACTCCTTTGTCCTTCTCTTTCGCCCGCGCGAAAAAAGCAGCGACCGCCCAACAATAATATTGGTTCTGGTTGTGTATAATAAAACTATAAAAAGAATGTAAAAAAATATTTAATATATAATTATTTTTACAACCATTTCAGTTACAAAAATAATAATTTTCGTGTCTGAAATTGAAATACATAAAATCAATCATAAAATATATTTGTAAACATCAACATGAAATTTTATTGCATACTACTATAGTGTATATTATGATAATATTTACTGACGATGTGATGTGTTTTACAAAGCATCCAAAATGAAAATTCACTTAAATTTTAATTAAATATAGAATTTTACTGATTGAGTTTTTAAACACTTGCGTAAGTAGACTTTAGCGAAGTATTTCACCGTGTTGCAAAATATATGCATTGTTATTTCGTAAACAACATAAACCGTAATTTTCGGACAACTCTGCTATAGGCTATTCACGGTAAAGTGAGCAATTTTTGAAAGTCCTCTCATTTGGAATAGTAGTCGATGAAGTGATCGAGGGAATATATTTGGGCGGCTCTCAACGGCGAGGTCTCGGGAGCCGAACTACACGACGAGTTGTGCACGTCGTACGGCCGGGTGAAGCGCTGCATTGCGAGCCACTCCTCTTCTAACCTAACTACTTCAGGCCCAGAGTGCACAGTTCTTTACACACACGCATACGAAGGTTATCTCTGCTCGGTACTAAGCACGAGGCCCCGTGCCCTACATGAACTTCCGTATTACTGTTTAATGTTACGAATGGCTCTTGTTTCTGCAGGCGGACAAGAAGCACACTGGTCGTGATAACGCGCCAAGCGCTCTGCCGTATTAAAAAGCAACACAAATAGTTTTTTTTTTAAATTCTAACACGTGAAATTGTAAATTAAATCTAGGCTGGACGTGTTAAGGCGAATGCCTAGTAAAAAAAAAAAATTGCTAAAGACCACAGCTGGGATGAGCCCTCCCAATACTATAACGTACATTCCCGGGAAAATAAACTTCTCGCAATTGGTATAGCCTAAGTCGCAGTAAGATATTAATAAACGCCAAGTAAGCCAAGGGATTAAAATACAGCTACAACTTTGCCCTTTCTCCTTTCTTTTAAGGAAACTTCGTGGGAAAGACCTAAACAATATATTCCTTTAAACCATTTACATTTTTTTTCTCTTTGAATATACATATAAAATAGTGTAAAAGTAAAGAGTGGTGGTTATATATAATTGTTTTTTACGTTTCCTGAGAAAAATGTTGTATTGCCCAAAATATTTGTTTACTGAGATACACGTATACCCTCAAACACTGATTATGCAGACGCCGCAGCTTTTCCGCGTACGAGGCTTCGAAAGACGAGAGCTGTAAGGTCGACTCCTACCCGCTCCCCACTTGCCTCATCGCCTCTACGCGCAAAGAAATCAACTGGCATGCAGTTTTTTTTGTCGGCGACTTCCCTGGACGCGAATTTATGCAGTTGTCCTATATCGCCATGGCATGCTAATAAAGATAAAATGTATGATGTGTGTCTGACGAAAAAAAAACTCTAAAATTTCTGTACAGAAAATTTATCAATTAAAATCGATTCTGAAAACATCAATTAAAACTGGTTCTGAAAACCCCTCTTAGCCATTTTTTAGCCCGTAAAAACAATCACTGGAGTTCAAATGAGAACTTTAAACTATTCTTTGGGTACGAAATGTTTATTGAATGCTTCTCACGTGTAGACACGGTTCAAGGCTGTTCGCGGTAAAATGAGGACTTTTAAAAGCCCTGCTTAATACCTACGTAAATTAACATTGCCACGAACCTCATCACTTTATTCATGCGTCGGTCAATTGAATATACACTGGAGAGCCAAAAAAACTGGTATAGGCGTGCGTATGCAAATAACACAGGTATGGAACCAATCAGAGTAAGGCGACGCGGTCGGCAGCGCCTATATAAGACAATAAGCGTCTGGCAAAGTTGCTAGATCGGTTACTGCGGCTACAATGGCAGGTTATCAAGATTTAAGTGAGTTTGAACGTGGTGTCATAGTCGGTGCACGAGATGGGACATAGCATCTCCGAGGTAGCGATAAAATGTGGATTTTCGCGCACGACCATTTCACGAGTGTGCCGTGAATATCGGGAATCCGGTAAAAAATCAAATCGTCGACATCGCTGCGGCCGGAAAAAGATCTTGAACGAACGGGACAAACGACGACTGACGAGAATCATTAAACGTGACAGGCATGCAACCCTTTCTCAAATTGTTGCAGATTTCAATGCTGGAGCATCAACTAGTGCCAGCGTGTGAACTATTCAACGGACCATCATTTATATGGGCTTTCGGAGCCGAAGGCCCACTCGTGTACCGTTGTTGACTGCACGACACAAAGCTTTACGCCTCGCCTGGGCCCACCAATACCGCCATTGGACTGTTGATGACTGGAAACACGTTGCCTGCTCTGACGAGTCTCGTTTACAATTGTATCGGGCGGATGGACGTGTACGGGTATGGAGACATCCTCATGAATCCATGGACCCTACATGTCAACAGGGGACTGTTCAAGCTGGTGGGCGCAGTCATGGTATGTGGCGTGTGCAGTTGGCGTGAAATGGGACCCCTGATACGTCTAGATAAGACTCTGACAGGTGACAGATACATAAGCATCCTGTCCGATCACCTGCACCCATTCGTGTCCATTGTGCATTCCGACGGACGTGGACAATTCCAGCAGGACAATGCGACAGCCCACACGTCGAGAGTTGCTACCGAGTAGCTCTAGGAACACTCTTCTGACTTTAGACACTTCCATTGGCCACCTAAATCACCAGACATGAACATTATTGAGCATATCTGGGATGCCTTGCAACGTGCTGTTCAGAATAGATCTCCACCGCCTCGAAATCTTATAGATTTGTGGACTGCCCTGCAGGATTCATGGTGTGAATTGCCTCCTGCATACCTTCAGACATTAGTCGAGCCCATGCCATGTTGTCTTGCGGCACTTCTGCGTGCTCGCGGGTGGCTCTACACGATATTAGGCAGGTATTCCAGTTTTTTTTGGCTCTTCAGTGTACATTAAAAAATAACAGAAAATATAACAAATTACTTTAGTTTTCACGAATGTTTTCCTGACACTTTTAATTGAACGCCAATAAATTGAAATAATTTTCCTCCGTCGCGTCGGTACCAACTTAAGTGGGTGCATGCAAGTCAGTGCGACAGTTAAAACATGTGCAGGTGGGAGCAGCGACATTTTTCAAAGAGCTCAAATAACCGTAAACAACATGTGCAAAGTGCAGAGTGAATATGGGATAGAACTATCTTTCTGGTTGCGCACAACTAGTCACCGTGGTCCTAACATAGAACTAACAGCTTTTCTGCCATCACGTCTAGCAAAAAGGGCATCGATTGAATTTGAGTTTATAACACGGTTTAGCAAACAAGTGCTTTGAGATAGGGTAGGTCTGTTGGGTACATGTGCAAAGGACGAATAAATCGGCCTGCCTCATCTTAACTATGGTTCAAAATATCAAACCATTTTAAGTCGAGCCGTTGAGTTGAGATATTTGGGCAGCTCTTAACAACGAGGTCTCGAGAGCCGATGAGGGTGAAATGAGGTGAGAACGGAGCAGCGGTGGAATGCAACGGTGGGAGGAAACGGGAGATCCCCGAGAAAACCCGTCACTATTCCCACATGCAGAACTCCGGGAGTGACCCGGTAGGGGATTGAACCCGGTTCGCCGCTCAGCCACCGCGGTCTTCTCAAACGTTTTTTTTTTTCAAAGCTGGGCAACGCTACTCGGTGCGGCAGCCAGAACGGGAAGATCCAGTCCAGTTGGAGGCCTGAGTCTAGACGCTCGTTCGACGACGCGACGGGTCGATGCCAGAGGCGAGCCTGACCTCGCGGTGTGCCGACCTACGACACACGAAGCCGAGGCGTCGGCGACCTTTGGCACGGGCCGCCGAGATCCTCGCCTAGATGAGGTCCATCTGCGAGATCAGACCTTCCCACTTGGCTCGGTGTGCACCAGCTGTCCCTTCACGCGCATCTCCACCTCCTGCGCTCATTCATCAAGTGAAACTACTCGCCATTATCTATGCTGCCGTTCCGCGTTGATCTCGTTTTGTTCAGGCGACTTAAAAAAAAAGAGCTTTTGCTAGTCTTCCACTCTTCATATTCGCGGTTACGTCCAACTTTTCTGAAGCCCTGCTAAAGTTCTACTGCCAGAATCCGCCTTACGCAAACAAAGCCTAATCGAGTCTAGAAAATTACACCAAAGGGACAACTCACCGCATTCGTGCGACCTCGGTGTAATGATATTTCACATAATAACTGTTTCTTACTAGGCATTGCCAACACACCTGTTTTCTCGTTGTTAAAGGAAATGTTACAATCCAAAGATAAACTATAAGTCAAAGTTCAACATAACAAATATTAGGTACTTTTATGTCAACAAGATTATAAAACGTTTGCGACATCGAGCACATTTAGGAAACAACCAAACACGTCGTTCATGAGGCGATTTTTCAAAGGTTTGATTAAAATTTAAAAAAGTGAAGAAACCGCAAATAGACTACATGCACTTTCGTTGTATGTCTGTTGTACGCTTGAGACACACGACAAAACAGGTACAGTGAGAGAGAGGTTTGTCCCAGCCAACAAAATACTTGTTCGTTTAGGGCCAAAAGTATGTTTAGCTGCCCCAGCAAAATATTTTGTTGGGTAACCAAAACTTGAAAACCAATAAATTAAATTTTGGTTTATCTAACAAAATACACGCTCGAATGAACAAAACTTCTGCGTTGGGAAAAATTCAATTAGACTGTCAACAAAATATTTAGTTTAATCAACTGCATGTATTTGTTTGGCCACTCATTTCATTGCCTTCGTTGGAAGTAACAGCTAGAGAGTTTTTTTCTTTGTAATTTTTTGTGACAGTTAGGATAGTAACAGTGTTTATTAGTGCATTTATTAATGCTTAATAATAGTATAAACATCCTAATAAAATAAGTTCAACAGGAAATTGAAAAGTGAAGTTGTAACACTAGAAATATTTATTTGCCCACGTATTCCAGTATTCGAAATGTATGTACTTAAAAACACTTGTGTTTCACCAGTTTTGACGTTAGCTAAGGTACTAACTAGACCATAGCGGTTGAGCGCAAATGGTATAGGTTCAAATCCCTGTCGGGCTTGCAATTAGTTTTTATACTAACCAAAAATCTTCAATGTCCGTAGAGTCAATCAAATCTTTAGTTACAACCACCAAATCTTTGTTTGGGGCCACAAAAAAGAATAATTTTTTTTAGGTTTCAACAATAAGATGTTTTATTGCCCCTATAGAAACAATTCATTTGGTTGTGCCAAGGAAACTTTGTTTTATTCAACTAAATGTTTTTCTCGGTGTAAATCTCTAATAGCGGAGTTTCATTGTCTTGCCTACTGTAATGTTCTCCGGAATACAGGATGTAGCCTATTCGCGGTACCGTCACACTTTTTGAATCAAACCTACGAAAAATTGCCTCATGTACGACGTGGTGGGTTGTTTCTCAAATGTGTCATGTGCGATACCACAAGCGTGTTACACTTCTGTCAAAAGTTAATTTATGTTACTTTTTGGTTAAATTGTGCTCTCATTTTATTTATAAGTAACATGAATGAATAAAACCTGAGAAAAAATACGCGTGTCAGTAATGCCTAGTGAGAAATAGTTCTTATGCAACATATCATTTGAACTGAGTGCGCACGAATGCGGCGCGTTGACACTTCGGTTTGATTTCCTAGACTCGGTTAAGCTTTGTTTGCACGAGGCGGAGGAACAGCCTGAATGCAGAACTGCAGCAGGGCTTCAGGAAAGTTGGAAGTAACGATGGCTGTACCGTGTGTGACATCTTAATAAATATCACTATCGTCTTTGATAACGACAGTTAGAACCGATGGTTGGCTCAGTTGGTTAATCACGGTCCTCGTGCTTCTGAAGTCCCTGGTTCGATCCCCGGACCCCGGGCGGACGAGAAATCCTCATACAGGGTGCTCCAATGTGGTGTGCGGCATGTGCGATCATGTCCCACCTGCCTCGCGCCCGGGAAAAAAAAATTAATATTTAAATATTTAGCATTCGTTTGGTTGTGAGTTACATATTTCACGGTGTATTTTAAATATTCAAACTTGTTTATTTATAAAATGTTAAAATGTTTTATCGATAAAATGTTGGCTCGAGAGGCAGAGTATATTGTTCGAAAGGAGATGATGTCGAGAGGAAGGGAGGGTTAACGAGTTCAGAAAGGAAACGCGTCGCGAAAGTTCTCACGCCTGGCCTCGCGCCGGTCGGAAGGGGGGG